>CAUYSK010092813.1:0-23530 GCA_963575035.1 Avahi laniger | reverse complement strand
ACACCTTCAACGCAACTGGGGTTATAAAATTACAAATAAATGAGCAAATAAAGGTCTATTACAAGTACATTGCTCACATTTTTCTATACTTTAAATTATTATTTCAAACATAACTTGTATTTATTGCCGTCATTTGCAATCAATTATGAAAAATGACAACTAATGTGACTCAAAATTACAGTACATACAGTAAGTATTATAGTATACTTAAATCTATTTTAGCCAATATTTAGACAAACCAATTCAATAACTTAAGTTTGGGATACTGATTTGCAAACCTGTAAACACTTGTTTCATCACATGATACATTGAATAAAAATTTTAAGTAAGTCATATTGAAAAGCTAATACTTTGTAGTCTAAGGATTACTATGAGAAAGAAGTGAGCTATCTGCTAATAATAGTTACCATTTATTGAGAGCTCACTGTGTATAATATGCTCTTCGAAGTGGTCCACTTGTATTAGCTCACTTAATGGTCATAACATCCTATAAGGTAAGCAATGTTATATCCCCATTTTATGGATGAGAAAACTGAGGCATTACAATGACATTTCCATGCTCACACATCTGAAAAACTGTAGAGCCAGCTTTTAAACTCTGGCGGTCTGGCTCAGGAGTTCATGCTTATTGCCATGGAGTTCCTCTTACAGTAAATAACATTCCTATCATATGAGAGAGTAAGCACCCAAAAACTCAGTTTTCCTTATTCTTTTGTCATCTTTTGGACAAAATTTTACAATATTAATAGTACCATTTGCTATAAATTATGCAACATTGAAATATCATCCATTTTCTCAAGACTAAATGTAATGAATATAATAATAAAAGCAACGTGGCACAAATATAAGTTGTTAGATGACTTTCAAATTGCTTGTAAACTTCCAAGATTCCAAGCTTAAGCCATTGCCCTGACTTCCTTAAATCAATGCTATAGGCTTTCAGTTTCCATGTCTCTATCATTCACTATGTGTTAACGTAGAATTATACAGCCTCTTCCAAATTACTTTGAAATTCTCATGATAATACTTAAGTCATTTTTTAAAATATTTTTTTGTTTCAGTATATTACGGGGGTGCAAATGTTTAGGTCATATGGTATTGACAGATCAACACTTAAGTGCACATATAGCAATAAC
Organism: Avahi laniger; assembly: GCA_963575035.1. Classification (NCBI taxonomy): domain Eukaryota; kingdom Metazoa; phylum Chordata; class Mammalia; order Primates; family Indriidae; genus Avahi; species Avahi laniger. Next base: position 22,394 of record CAUYSK010092813.1, on the reverse strand, counting down.
GTTCATCGGGTGTTGGGCAGATGGGAGGGGGGATACGGGATGGGAGTCCTTAGGCCATTTTGATTGGGTTCTTTTATCTTCCTTAAGCTCTCAATACCACTATCAGTCTCGTATCTTCCTTCTGGATTCTTTTGCTTCCTTTTGCTTCCCTGTATTCTTACATGTACTCCCAAATTCAGTGCTCCGGTCATCTGTATTATGTGCTGGCTTTTTGTACCCTTTTCATTTCCTGAATCTTCTTAAACCCTAGTCATTGGACCTGTACTGTCCTTGTTCTACACGGCCCCTTTCACCAGTTCACTTTCTTGGTCTCCTCTGTCACTCTTACGCTAACACCTCACCAGGAATTATCTTCAGCTCTTATTGGAATCCAAAGTTATGCTCACAGTAAAAATTGCCCAAGGACAAACATCTATTACAGAATAGCAGACTTGAAAATTGAACTCTCGGCATATTCTTATTTGCCTTCTAAAGCTATGATCTTAAATTATATGTCCTATTAGTTTCCAATTTGACCTGCAAGACGTCTCCACAAGGACAATGTGCAGCCACTTTAAATTTAGCAAAATTGTCCTCGTTTGATCCTTTTCTTAGATCCATTTATAAAAAACACCTTTCTTGTCTTTGCTTCTTCCCTTAATATGTAAAATATGCCATTATACTCTACACATTTTCTCTGATGACAATAATTTTAAGTCTTCACTGTCCCTGCACAGTCTAAGAACTTACTATTCCAAGCCTGCAGAGGAGAGCTCACAGCTTACCCAGGTACCCTTGCCCGACTATTCACCCGCAGTGCTGTTCTTGTTTTCTTCAAACACGACTTTCTTGGTGCCTCACCCTTTCTTAAGAATTCATCACCTATTAGTTTTATGCCTAATTACGCAGCCATATATTTAAAGTCTTTTCTTAGTTGACTCTATGTTATTTAACTAAGGTTCTCAGTAATCTCCAACATGGATCCTCCACAGAATTAAGCCAATTTTTCTTTCATTCTTTTCACACTCAAGGCCATTTTTGTCTCTTTGACTTGCCAGGAGTCTGAATGTCAACCCAATTTTTTTTTTTTTTTTTAGACAGAATCTCACTCTCTTGCCTGGGCAAGAGTGCCATGGCCTTTGCCTAGTTCACAGCAACCTCAGACTCCTGGGCTCAAGCGATCCTCCTGCCTCAGCCTCCCAAGTATCTGGGACTGTGTTTGCCACCACTCCTGGCTAGTTTTTTTTGTTTCTATTTTTAGTTGCCTGGCTAATTTTTTCTATTTTTAGTGGAGTTGGGCGCTCACTCTTGCTCAGGCTGGTCTCAAACTCATGACCTCAAGTGATCCTCCTGCCTCGACCTCCCAGAGTGCTAGGATTACAGGCGTGAGCCACCGCACCCGGCCCCATATTTTTCTTTAATAAAAAAATGATCTTTGTCTCTTTGGTAAGTATATTGTCTTACATATCTGATTAAAAATTGATTTGCATTATTCTTTTTTTCCTGCTAGAAATGTAAATATTGGTTGAAAAAGAGGTTAGAGATAGGAAAAAAACTATTTTATGAATAAAGAAACATGATTAAGAAAGATTCTCTTTAAATCCTGGGTCCTAGAGGGTAAGTGGTGTTCTCTGTTTGACACTCATCACAGAAGATTTGGTTTCAATAGATGCTTAGTAAAATGCGTTGGATGTATTTTAATTTAAAAATGAGAAGAATGTCTTGGTAAAGTTTAATTTTCACTGGGACAACTCAGGCAAAATCATTTCCAACCAGCATCTGGAAGCTCTAAAACAACAGAGTAATGATTCACCAATCTGCCTTCCAGATCTTGCTAATATAAAATTTATGACTTTGGCAAATAGCTTTCTATACCACTGATGCCCATCTGTTACTCTGTCCTGGTTGAGTCATACAACATTGTTCTTCCTCCAAAAGTAATATGAACCCAAGTTATGCACCAATCAAAGTTTATCAAGCTAGGGCCTGAATGCAAAAGGGAAAATAGTTCATTAAATGAAAATCATTGAGAATGCCTATAATAAGTATAATAGTAAACCTCGTGTTTTCATTTTGGCAAATTAATTTCCATAATCTTGGTGGTGTATAAAATGTCTTCACTGTTCACATACTCTTGTGTTTGATTACTAATCACATTTTCTGGAACAGAAGCTTATAAAGCAAATATTATTCAGAACTAACACCAGGTAAAGACAGGTTTAATTTATATTTGCTTGTTCTCATATAAGAGATAAGCTTCTCCTGTAATAAAATATTATTCATCATTTCAAAATTGTCTCTCTGATGGCTTCCAAGATGCTTGTTAGGTAAAACTGGCATATGTTCTACATGTCTTGTTATATTACTCTGTTATGTCATCAATAGTTTCATATATATCTAGACTATAAGCTCCTGGAGGTCAGAGACTATAGCTTATCTTAGTTCTCAAATTTGTTGACATAATATTAAAAAATAATATTCTATTAATAACTTTTTAATATCTGTAGTATCTCCATTGATGTCTCAATTTTCCTTTCTGATACAGTAATGTATCTTTTATTTCTGTTTATCTTATTAAGTTTTTCTAGGGGTTTATCACCTTGAAAAAACAAACTTTGCTTTTTTTAAGTATTATGCATTTATAATCTATTTCAATTTTTTCTCCCCAGATATTTTTATTTGTATACATTTAAGAAGTACAGGTGTAGTTTTGTTATATTCTGCCAAATTTGTGATTTCTTTCATTCTACTTTCTTTGGACTTACATTTCTTTTATTTTCTTAGCTTCCTGCAATGGTGACCTTGATCACGAATTTTAAAACATTTTTTCTTTCCTAATACATGCTGAAACACACTTACTTCCTCCTGACTGGGACATTTCACAGTCACTAAAAGAGCTCCACTAGTCTTTCTTTGAACATTTCAAATCCATGCTGAATGATACTTCATTCACCCTTTCTGCAACGAAAAACAACAAAAAGAGAAAACGGAAGAAGGAAAAAGCAAAAGAGACAGGAAAGATAGTTGGACTATAATCTCCCTGAAGTTCCTTCTGGTCCTGCAATTCTGATTTTTTAAATAGCCTGAATTACTTCTTCGTGCCTTTCAATCCTCTCACTATTAAAATATGCAGCTTCCATGAGCTTGGTGTACAAATGGGCTTTTACAGCTACAAAAGTTTGGTTGCGGAGCCGGCTCAACTTATGCTTGTTCAGCTCCTCGAACAAGACGTATCCATAAGGCCTCAGTCTGACACTTTTCCCCACATTCCCTGTGTTAAACCTCACGCAGTCTGGTCAGAATACGTCTGATTCGCATACACATTTTTCTTTTTGCATATGTTTAAATGCCTATAGAGATGTGTGAGTAAATGAATGACTTAGGTCAGGTATAAGGATTTTGATATTTCATGATGATTAGTTTGAGTTTGCAGTATTACAACTGAAATTTCACCTTGGTTTGAACAAGATGGTGAGAAATGGAGGAAACTTTAGGGACACTGGAGAGTGTGGCCTTCTGTTAAAAAGGGTAGCAGCTACTCTCTTTGGGTACATGGTTGCCATGCAGATGGCTCGGGGTAGCCAGGTATTTCAATTTCTCAAAAGAAAAAAGAAATTAACATTTTATATGTTTTCTTCCAATTTCTAAGTATGGGTAATTTTTAAAAAGCTTTTTTGTCTGGGAATAATTGATGTCTGTGGGACAAATGGGTACCTCTGCAGTGATGCTGTCAAGGATTTTGTTTGTTATTTAACAGAGTAAAAGTTTAGTTATTTTCCCTTATTGTCTTTCATTTTTAAAAACATGAATACTCTTTTAGTAATACTAAAAGAAGGATCAATCAGAAAATAGTTCTTACTCCAAACACAAAAGAATAGAAGTGTGCTTTCTTGACTAGCTTTGGCCATTACTTGACTGACAAGCAAACTCAGTATACTGGTTCTTAATCATATCTTCTGGTGTTAAAGTTTTTCATTTTTTATTTCTGGCACATTTCAACAATTGTCAGATAAAATCAATGTTATTTGATATGTGCAATTGTCAGCGTTAAACATTTCTTTTTGGTTGTTACAGATGACAAAGTTATATGTTCGTTTTTATTTATTCATTAATTCATTCAGCAAACATTTATGGGGTATCTATTAAATGTCAGAAACCATGCTTCGTAATGGGGATAAACAAAAACAGGGTCTCTTCTCTTATTTTGGGTTGATTGGAGAATATAGGCATTAATGGAATAATCACGTAAAAAATCTTAAATTACCACTGTTGGGAAATGCTGTGGTAGGACAGGCACTCAAGCAAAAAAAGAGCCTCAAATCAATTTCTCATCCTTTGTCCTTCAGCACCGCGGTCCCCAATCCCCACCAATCCACGGCTTGTCAGAAACTGGCCGTGCACCACCTCCTGAGCTTTGCCTCCTCCCCGCTCCCCGCATCATAGAAAAATCGTCTTCCATGAAAACGGTCCCTGGTGCCAATGTAGAAAAAAGTGGAATAACTCACCCTTTATCTAGAGAGTTTTAAAAAGAATCTTCTTTATATGGGATTTTGTACAGCTCTTTCTGTGATCCTAAGGAATAATGGGCGTGTGGCTTGAACTTGGGTTATTTAGAAAAAGATTTTTTAGATGGCAATGATTCTTGCCTTCGCCTTTTCATAACAGGTCCCTTAATATTCTTTACCTGTTGGAGAAAACATACTCCCTAACTCTGTTATGCTCCATTTCTCTGCAAGATTTCTATGTCTGGGAAAACAACACAAGAAGCACTCACACATTATTCTTCACATCCATCTCAGGAGACATTAAGATTACTTCAGAAATCATAAGAGCAAATCAAATACTTACAGGATCTAGAATTTAGCACTAAATATCTAATCTACTTGCCAGAAGAACATCTCAATAGCCAAGCCCGTGGGTTGAGCAACACCCAGGGGCCTTCTTTGTAGGGAATCTCTTTTCACCTATGATTCTTATCCAATCACCTATAAATATTTACATTGGCATATCTATTTTTACTGTATTCTTAATATGTGTCAGATATATTGTTCTAAATGTCTCATAGGAATTAGTTTATTTAATCCTCAAAAGACCTTTGAAGATAGATGCTACTGTTATTTCTGTTGTGTGTAAAAAGATGAAGGATCAAAGACATTAGGCAACTTATCAAGGTCAGATAGTTAATAAGCGCTAAGCCTGGATCTGAACTCAAGATTTTTGATTTCTACTGGTTGGCAATACTATGCACTTTGCTGCTCAATATTACTTGTTTTTTCCTTTATGTGTCTTTTCTGACCTCAGGTATGATCCCTGCTCATAATTTATCTAAGTCTCTGCAGTCTATAACACTGCAAATAACTGGCTGACTCTTCAGTGGGTATTTTTATTCTTCAGAAACTTTCAATTTCTATTTGACAATGATCTAGGGAAAGAGAAATTTAATTTATATTAAAAAAATTGGTGTTGGTGCACAGGGAATTTTAAGATGTATCCTAAGTTTTAAAAGGATATGGGCAAAAGAGGCTCCTTATCTAGAATAAATAGAGTTTTCCAGAACTGCAATAACAGCATTAAAATTCCTAAAGTCCCAAAGTTCTGAGCTCTGGAACAATTATAATGACATTTGTAAACATTTTAGTTGTGTTGGGGCAAAAAAGAGAGAAAGCTAAAAGATGGGCTTCAATGGTATAATATTTAAAAATGGTAGAAAGAAAATTGAACAACTTAAAATTTTTTGCTTTTGTCTTAGTCAAAGAGAATGAACTTCAGAATGATAATGCCAAGAGGGAAAAGTAACCCAAAATAAGAATAAAGACTGGAAAAGTAGTTGGTTGTCCTAAGTGAATTTATGTCTCCTCCTTACCCACATAATTTATACAGAAGAGACAGGACTTAAAATGCTAAAAGAATGAACGTTCTTTGTCCTCCTCCCTGTTTCGTGAGAATTGTTTCTTTGTGCTGATTCATCCTTAGCCTTAACTCTCCTGGGTTCTTTTAGTCCAATTGAGGATGATGTGGAAGTCCTCTAGACATCTGAACAGGCACCTGTGAACACAACCCTTGGCAAATCTTTATGATCATCTTCCATCTTCAGTAGGAAACTTCAGCTGGCTTAGTCCTTGTGGCCAGTTAAGATAAGCTTGGATTTAGAGGCCAGAGGATCCAGCTCCTTCATTTCTTCTTCTTGAGTAAAATGCACTACGAAAAGTGCCTTTCTAACAGGTTTATGATGACAATTAAATGAATTAATATATGTAAACTATGTTTTTCTCATATTTATCTTCAGTATTAAAGATTTGAGAGATAAGGTCTTTTATCATTTATTCATTTTAACTAAAATATTATAGGAAACAAAATGCATATGGAAATCCATATTTTATATACAATGAAAATTTCTACATTTCAATTTGTGAATTATATATACAAAAAAGTACTCTACTTTGAACAAAAAATCATGGCATTGGATTTATGCCAAACTAGAGTCTAAATTTCATCTTTGTCATTTAATGTGTGACGTTAGGCACCTGAGAAACAAAGATAGCAATAATACCAATGGCATAGGAATATTCTAAGAATTAAATGCAATAAGTCTAAAAAATACTTAGCACAATGCTTGGAATAAATGTGGTTGGCTCAATATGTGTAACACATTATTTTGTTATCATTTTATTATAATTTGTAAAAGTTATATTCCCTTGGGTTTGGTATAGGAATTTTTTATAGTAAAATTCTCTCCTTTACTGAGATATTTTTGATTAGCCCCTAGGTGGTAAACCTAAGCTTCAGGGAGAAGAGCCTTCTTTAGGAAAATAGATTCAGCAATAGGCAAGGTAAAACAGAGAAAAGAGAGAAAGAAGCAGAGATGAGGGAAGAGGCAAGCAAAATGGTAGAGTATTGTATTTTGTGCAATAGTACTTACTCCTTTGACTCTCCAAATCAGCAGTCAACTCTCCATTACTTAGTGATGCTACTAAAAAGTGGATGTGTGTATGTGTAATGTGTGTGTCCCCTGTGTTCTCTCTCCTGGAGAATAGGAGGCTAATCATGGTTGACCTAGGTAGAGAAGGGCATGGCTGCCATCTGTGTTTTATTCCCTCAGTGTTGGTTTGTGTTTCATGGACAGAAAGGGGTAGAGTGCTGGCAGTGCGTGATGAGATTGGTGATGAAAGGATTGGCTACCACTTCTAGCCTGCAATTGTTAAATAACCTTAGAATTACAATTTAATCATCTTCAGCATCTTCATATGTAAAACACCAGTAATTATAGTTAGCAGATGCTCACAAAACCCACTGGGGTTGCCTATTAAAAATCTACAGTTATATAACAATGTTACAGACGTGCTACAGCTAACAACCACCAAGTCATGAGAGGGATTGGATAAACTCTCTGGCATTTTATAAAAGCTCTCTAAATGTGGTCATAATAATTATACATGGCTTTTAAGGCCTTTCTCTCATGAATAAAGTCACTATGATTTTTACTGATTCTCTATACAAACATATAAAAGAAAGCGAGGCAAATTTCACCTTATTTTTTGCTTTTTGTATGATTTTCCTTTCTCTTTACATCTGCTCTCGTACCTGCCAATGTCCTCTGTTTTCACTTTACCTCTTTCATCCTAGCAAAATATGTTGGCCTCTTTCCATATCAAATAAATTTGTCAGTAATAAAGTTGCTTTGCTCCTCTGGCGTCCATTGATTGAAAATCTGGTAGGTCAAAGACCTGTGGGAAATGAAAAGATGACTCAGATTTGACTCAGTCTTTGAAGTAGACCTGTTGTTTGTGTCTGGCAGCTTCTTCTCCTTAGGGAAATCACCTTTAAGGACACAGAGCTGGCAAGTGGCCATGGCTGGATCCAAGGGTGGGCATCTGAGCCAAGCAAGGTCAGACAGAGTCTTTTTTCAGTAATTCATATGAACAGAAAAATAAAGAAGCATTTTCTACCGTGGTTGCTAAACTAGGAGGATGCGAGCCTGGAGCTGCCAATGGCCATGTTGCGTGCCAAGTGGGCTTCATCCGAAATGAACTCAAGTGGAGAATTTCATTACTAAAGTGTTCACTCCTTGGCTTTCCTGAAATATTTGGCAATAAATTCCCTTTAAGCTTAAGCTGGTTTGAATTGGCTTTCTGTCACTGGCAATCCGAAGTGTCCTAAGAAATATAGACTTCTAAGAGTTTATAGTTTAATAAGAAAATATAGCTGAAGTGACAAAATTGTTCTGAGGTGATCGAGTTGAACTGTACAAATATTTTCACTTGTGATTAAAGGCAACACAATATTTCAGTGATATATTATTACCTGTTGTCTCAGCCTTGATTTACCTGGATTCCAAAGTTCCAAAGTTCCACACAAACCCTCCCTGTTTTATTAGCAGTGCTTGAGCTGTATGTGTGGGGTGGGAGAGGGAAGCTACAGCCTCTTCTCAGCAGTCCCATCCACTCTGTGATCTCTATTAGGCTCCCTCAACCACTGTAAATAAACATTTGACCTAAATGAAAACATCATAAAATTAACTGGAACAGTGTGATAGCTATACTATTGGAAAGTCAGGTCTCAGCCCTTCTTCCAGCTGGATTGCCACTGGATAAATGCTGCCTGTTTATATTTGTGGAGTTACCACTAGCTGCATTGAATAAGAACTAGTTTTGTACTAAAATCCTTACATCCATGAACAGTGGTCTTTGGACTCTTATCTGTAATGTGGAAAGATTATAGCAAACTGTGAAAAGGCTACTTTGTCCATCTACCATATTCAACTTCCTTCTTTTGAAAATGCTTTATTCAGCTAAAATCATAAATGGCAAATGACACTCTTTCAAATTCAATTTAAGAATGTTGACAAGAATAAGGTTTAGATAATAAAGGTTGATGAGACAAAGCACTAGACCTGCCTTATTGATAAAAATGATCAATTATAATATTCTCCCTTGCAAGGATTGCACTGTCTACTTTTATGCAATTGTCACGTCATCTCGCACAGCATCGTAATGGACAGGGACAAACTCTACAGGTAACAAACAAACCAGAAGCTACAAAACCTCTGTAATTAAGATAGTATGTACTTGCATAAGAATAAACAGACTAACCAATGAAATAGAACAGAAAGATCACAAATTAATCCAACTACATTTTAAAAACTAGAATATCAGAAAGGTGGATATTAATTCACTAGAGTAAAGATAGGCTTTTTAAGAAATAATGTTGGGAAAACTGTAGAGCCATTTTGAAAAAAGATAAAATTAGATTTATTTCCTATACTATTAACAAGAATAAGGCCCAAATGTAAGAGAAATGTAAATGTAAAATATAAAAGTGTAAATGTATGAAATGAAGCTATAGAAATACTATAAGAAAACATGGGCATAGGGACAGCTGTTCTAACAATGATTCAAAATAGAAAGGCAAAAAAAGGACATACATATTTAACTATATAAATTATAAGGAACTTTTATATGGAAAATTTTATTCAACAAAGTCAAAAATAAATGAAAATTTAGAAGAAAATATTTTAATATATATTATAAACCATTGTAAAGAAATTATAAAAATAGAGGGGTAAAAAAAGAACAAAATCCTAGAAAAATGAGCAAAAAATATGATCTAAAAATGGTCCATAAGCATATAAAAAGAGATCCAATGGTTAAAATGAGAGAAATATAATTTTTATAAAATAATTTTAAATTTTCAATGATCAAGGATACATAATAGTTGTACTCATTTATGGAGTCTATGTGATGTTTTGATACAGGTATATAATGTGCAATGATCAAATTAAGGGCATTGGGGTATCCGTCACCTCAAGCACTTGTTGTTTCTTTGTGGGAATATTCCAATTCCACTCATGGAGTATTTTAAAATATACAATAAATTATTGTGAACTATAGTCACCCAACTGTGCTACCAAATACTAGATCCTATTTGTTCTACCTAATTGTACTTTTTTTTTGCCTTCAAATATATTTCCTAATTGTGTTTTTGTGCCAATTAACCATCCTTGCCTTTTCCTCCCTTCTCCATTTTTCCTTCCCATTCTCTAATAACCATTATTCTACTCTCTATCTCAGTTATTTCAATTTTTTTTTTTTAGCTCCCGCATATGTGTGAGAACATGCAATATTTGTTTTTTGGTGCTTGTCTTATTTCACTTAACACGATGTCCTCCAGTTTCATCCATGTTGTTGTAAATGACAGTATTTCATTCTTTTTCGTGGCTGAATAATATTCCATTGTGTATATGTACCACATTTTCTTCATCCATTCATCCATGATGGGCACTTAATTTGAATCCATATCTTGGCTTTTGTGAATAGTGCTGCAATAAACATGGCAGTGCAGACATCTTTTTGATATACAGATTTCCTTTCTTTTGGATATGTATCCGCTGGTGGGATTGTTGGTTCATATTGTAGTTCTATTTTCAGTTTTTTGAGGAACCTCCATACTGATCTCAATAGTGACTATACTAATTTACTTTCGTAAGAACAATGTTGCCTGTCTTATAGATAAAAGCCACTTTAATTTGGTGGTAGGATATGTCATTGTAGTTTTGATTTGCATTTTCCTGATGATTAGTGATGTGCATTTTTCATTACATGTTGGTCATTGTATGTGTTTTTTTGAGAGATATCTATTCTGATCTTTTATCCATTTTTAATTGAATTATTTGTTTTTTTTATTGAATTGTTTGAACTACTTATATATTCTCGTTGTTGAGTTCTTATCAGATGGGTAGTTTACAAATATTTTCTCCCATTCCGTGAGTTGTCTCTTCACTTCGTTGATTGTTTCCTTTACTGTGTAGCAGATTATTGGCTTAACGTGATCCCATTTGATCCTTTTTGCCTTAGTTGCATGTGCTTTTGAGATCTTAATAAATCTTTGCCCAGACCAATGTACTAGAGTGTTTCCCTAATGTTTTCTTCTAGTAGTTTCATAGTTTTAAGTCTTAGATTTAAGTCTTTAATTCATTTTGATTTGATTTTTGTATCACACAAGAGATAGGGATCTAGTTTCATTTTTCTGCACATGGATATCCAGTTTTTCCAGCACCATTTATAAAAGAGACCACCCTTTCCCCAATGTATACTCTTGGCAACTTTGTTGAAAATAAGTTGACTGTAAATGTGTGGATTTATTTCTGGTCTCTGTGTCTGTTTTAACGCCAGTACCACACTGTTTGGGTTACTGTAGATTTGTAGTATAATTTGAAGTCAGATAATATGATTCCTCCAGCTTTGTTCTTTTTGCTCAGAATGGCCTTGGCTATTCTGGGTCTTTTGAGGTTCCATATAAATTTTAGAATTTTCTTTTTCTATTTCTGTAAAGAACATCATTGGTACTTTGGTAAGGATTTCACTGAATCTGTAGATTTCTTTGAGTAGCATGGACATTTTAACAATATTGATTCTTCTAATCCATTAGCATGGAATATCTTTTCATATTTTGTGTAGCCTCTTTAATTTCTTTCATCAGTGTTTTACAGTTTTCATTGTGGAAAACTTTCAGTTCTTCAGTTAAGTTTATTCCCAAGTATTTTATTTTACTTGTAGCTATTGTAAATAGGATTGCTTTCTTGGTTTCTTTTTCAGATTGTTATTGGCATATAGACATGCTGCAGACTTTTGCATGTTGATTTTGTATCCTTCAACTTTACTGAATTTTTTTATCAGTTCTATAATTTTTTGGTGGAGTCTTTAGGTTTTCTAAATATAAGATCATATTGTCTGCAAACAAGGATAATTTGCCTTCTTTCTTTCCAGTTTGAATGTCCTTTATTTCTTTCTCTTGTCTAATTGCTCTGGCTAGAACTTCTTACACTACATTTCATAAAAGTCATGAAAGTGGGCATACTTGTTTTGTTACAGCTCTCAGAGGAATGGTTTTTAGTTTTTTCCTGTTCAGTATGATACTTGCTCTAGGGATGTCATAAATAGCTTTTGTCAAAAAGTACAAATTGAAACTACATGAAGACATTACTTCTTAATAAGTAGATTGGAAAAGATTCAAAAACCTACAAACAGCCTCTATTGTGGAGATTGTGGGAATATAAACCAACTCATACATGCTAGTGGGAATAAAAATTGTAAAATGTTCATAGAGTGAAATTTGATAATAATTTCTCACTATTCACAGGGGAGTGGTTCCAGGATCCCATGGACACCAAGGACTGTGGATGTTCAAGTCCTTTATATAAAATGGTGTAGCATTTGCATATTACCTATGCACATTCTCCTGCATACTTTAAATTATCTTTAGATTAGTTATATCTGATACAATGTAAATTCTATATAGAAAATTATTATACTGCACTGTTTTTATTTGTATGATTTTTTTATTGCTCTACTATTAATTTTTATTGTTCTTGTTCTTCTGATTATTTCCCATCCACTGGTTGGTTGAATCTATTGCTGCAGAACCTACTGATATGGAGGGCCAAGTGTATTTAAGAAAACTGAATGCATTTACCCTTTGATTCAAATATTTTATTCCCAGGAATTTACTCTAAAGATACATATCCAAATATATAAAAATGCATATATACATTTGATAATTATTTTTAGTTGAAAAATATTAGCTACTATCCAAATTTCAAAGCATAGGAAATTTGTTCCAAACATAGGGGTAAGTACTAAGGCACTTATACACAATAAAGCATTATGTAGCTGTAGAAATAAATAAATGAGAGATTTCTCTGTAAACTAATATAGTCATTACCAGGATATATTAAAGAGCAATTATTAAAATGAAAAAAAAGGAGAGCAAAGATCTATTATATTTATATCGCTATCGATATAGTTACATAATGTTATTTTTTGTTTAAGTCAGTAAATCAGAAACCATTATCTAATAATCTTTACAAAAATGAACCAAGAAGGATAAACAAGAAAACTATAAAGTTAGTTATGTATAGAAAATGAGGGAACATGGTAGAGGAATAATACATTTCTGAATATAGCTTTTCTATAATTTTGTCTTTTGGAAGCATGTTAATATTCTACACATTCAAAAAATAACTTTAAATCATAAGGATAGAAAAATACTCACAAAATAAATTTTAAAAAAAGGAAAACTCTTTTACAAGTGAATAGCATAATCACACTGAAGAAAGAAAAAACATAAAAGAATGAACTAACATACATTTTTACACAGAATTTGACTAAATAGTCAGTCTTGCAGTTAGGGAAAAAAAACAAAAAAAATCTAAAATGTTTGAGTAGTTTGTTTTATTGTGGTAGTGGTGTCAGTGAAGCAATTATGAAATTATTTTAAGTATATGGATGGATTGAGCAAGTGAGTAAATATTGAAATTACTGGGAGCCACAGTTCTTAGTGTAGAAGAAAAGAAATTGGAAGACGGAATGATGAAAGACAAGAAAGAGCCCTGTGAAGGTGGATTGGAGTTGAAGATACTAGTATGAATTATTATGTTATAACCAAGAATTACTGTGGAATTAAACTGAGCAAGCAAGCGAGACAGACAGAAGCAAGTGAAGGACAGCAAGGGTCTGGAAATAGTGGCGGGAAAAATTAACAAAAAGAGATTCTCTTGTGAGTTCTCATCAGACAGTTCTCAGGCATGTAAAGGAACAAACAAGAATGGTGACTTTGAACAGTAAATTCTCTTCTGGTGTTTTTGTATAGCTTATCAAGATAATCTCCCAAACAGAAGCCCATGAAACAACACTGCTTAATTCTGGTAAACATAAGTCCTTATACTCTTAATTTGATTCCCTTGCTCTCTTATGTGAACTCTATCCCAACCAAACAGTTGGTAAGCAGAAGTTTCTCTTTGAAGAAGCGTTTTAGGTAAGAAAAGAAGAAGGAATGATAGCACTAAAACCTGACTATTTTGCAATCTATCTTGAAATAATGAATCTAAGCACTGAGCATTGCATGGTGCTGAGACATTGTTACTTGGGTATTTCAAAATAACAAAAAAAAAAACAAGTCCATTGTTATGTGCCTCCTCATAGAATTACATACACCTCAACATCTATGAAATATTCTTTTATTTATTTCAGAATATTACAGGGGTACAAGTGTTTAAGTTGCATGATTTGCTTTTGTGCAGTTTGAGTCAAAGTTATACGTGTGCCCGTCACCAAGGTAGTGTGCTCATTAGGTGTGAACTTACCTATTCCCTCTGCCCCCCTCCCACCTGCTTGGTTTCTATTGAATTTTACTACTATATGGGCACATGGATGTTGATCAGTTAGTTCCAATTAAATTGTGAGTACATGTGGTGTTTGTTTTTCCATTCTTGCAATACTTTGGTTAGAAGAATGGTCTCCTCTTCTATCCAGGTTGTTACAAAAGGTTCACCATTTTTTTATGGCTGAGTAGAACTCCATGGTATACATATACCACATTTTATTAATCCACTTATGTATTGATGGGCACTTGGGTTGTTTCCACATCTTTGCAATTGTGAATTGCGCTGCTATAAACACTCTAGTGCCGATGTCTTTTTTACAGAATGTCATTGGTTCTTTTGGGTAGATGTCCAATAATGGGATTGCTGGATCAAATGGTCGTTCTACTTGTGGCTCTTTGCGGTATCTCCATATTTCTTCCCACAGAGGTTGCACTAGTTTTCAGTCCCACAGCCGTGTATGAGTGTTCCTGTCTCTCCACATCCACACCAACATTTATGTGTTGAGACTTTTTGATAAAAGCCATTTCACACTGGGGATAAGCGATTTCTCGTTCTGGTTTTGATTTGTATTTCCCTGATGATTAAAAGTGTTGAGCATTTTTTCATATGTTTGTTAGCCATTGATCTATCTTCTTTTGAAAAGTTTGTGTTCATGTCCTTTGCCCACTCTTTGATAGGGTTGTTTGATTTTTTCTTGCTTATTTTCCTGAGTTCTACATAGATTCTAGTTATCAGCCCTTTATTGGATGTGTAACATGCAAATATTTTCTCCCATTCTGTAACTCTTATAGACATTGGCCTAGGCAAAGAATTTATGAAGAAGACCCTGAAGGCAATCACTGCAATAACAAAAATAAATAAATAGGACCTGATCAAATTAAAAAGCTTCTGCACAGCCAAGGAAACTATCATGAGGGCAAACATTTCCTGCATTGTTTCTGTGTTGAGTTTCTATTTTCTCTTCTATTTCATTGAACTTGCTTACAGTCTATGATCAAAATTCTTCATCTGTCATTTTAATCTTTTCATTTAGGTGGGTATCCATTGGTAAGGAGTTATTATTTTCTTTTGGGAGTATCCTTTTGTTTTGATTTTTCATATTTCCAGAGTTCTTTCACTGGTTCCTTCTTATTTGGCATCTCAATCAAGAGCTGAGGGTGCTAGGGCTGGCTTATGGACCTGTCTCCAAGTCCCCATAGAACAGTCCCTGACTGTGCCAGGGAGAGGAGTGCTGATAGTGAGTTGCCTTTGGGTGTTTTAGCAGGTTTGATGAATCTCTCAGGTTATGCTGCTGCTGTGGCTATGCTCTCCACGGCTTGCTCGGCAAGGCAGAGAAACAGGCTTCTCAGCACTGAGCACTCTCACACTTGCTATGGGAGGAGGGCCATGGTCTCCCTGCACAACTCTGGTGATATGGGAGCACTGAGTCCTGCTCACCTGTCCAAGCTGCCAGTGGGCGATCCCCCCAAACACCACTGCATCGGTTTCACTCTCATTGGCAGGTTCAGCTGGGAATGCACCCCTAGCCCAGAGTAACAGGCTTCTCAGCACAGAGAACTCTTGTGGTTGCTATGGGGGGAAGGGGCTGTGGCTACAAGCTGAGTTAAGACAAAATTACTTTCTGTGATGCCAGGAATGGAGGAGGTGCAGAGGAGGAGCCATCTACCTGTAAGAATGCTCTCTGCTCTCTCTTGGCACTCTCCTGGTGGGTGAGAGTTTTGTGACCTGCTGCTTGCCTGAGTCACCCACATTGGGGAGGGGAGTCCCCCTTACCCTTTCACTGGGCTTTGGGCCTCTCTGGATTTGGCCTGAACCACTGTCTTCTCTTCTCTTTCTTCCTCTTTCTCAGCTTTGCAGTTCTTCTTTGTGGGTTCCCCAGACACCTATTCTGTCTTTCCCTGTGGTCCACACCTGAGCTGCAATTGTTCTCCATTCTTCTCAATCTAACTTTCTACCCTTCAGTTGGAACAGTGGGACAAATTGTATCTCTAGTTGGCCATCTTGTCTCTGTGAAGTATTCTTGACAAAAATAAAACCTGAGTTCAATTTAGTCTCTATTCTCTAGAACTAATGCCAGCTTATATTAAATACAGTGAAAATAACACTATAGATTGCAGTCAGCTGAATTTACATTTTTGGAAAATCCACAGGACAAATGACCCAGTTTCTTTAATAAATACCTGAATAGCTAAGCAAAGGGGAAAAAAAGTAGGGATGATAGTGGAGTGGGGGCTATGGATTATGTCAGATTTAACTCACATATCAACCAATTATAGTGTTTGGATTATATTAGGATCTTGATTTAAACAAAAATAAAAGAATATGAGAAACCTGGGACAAAATTGAACACTGACTAGTAATTTGATAACACTGAAATTATTTTTGTGTGTGATACTTTGCTTCTGTTTTACAAAAGTCCTTATCTTTAGAGATATGTATGGAAAAAATAAATTAACATTATGTCTATGGTTAGCTTTAAAGTAATGGAAAATGGGGGTAGAGAGGAGTGAATAAAAGTATAGATGGAACAAGAGTTGAGTTGATAATTGTTGATAATTGAGTTGATAATTGTTGGAGTTAATAATTGTTGGAGCTGGGTGATGGATATATAGGGATTTAGCATATTTTCTTTACACTCTGTGTGTTTGTGCCTGTTTACAAATTTCCATAATTAAAAGTTAAAAGAGCACTATAGATTCTGACTACATGGATACAATCATGACTCTGCTACTTCCTACTTACTTAACTACTTAAATAAGCTGCTATTTTATTTTGCCATGTCTTAGTTTCCCTATGTGTTAAATAGGGATAATAATAGTAACTATCTCATATAATTATCATGAGGATTGCATGAGGTAATGCATGTATAACACTCAGAAGAGTGCCTGGCAAAGATAGTGCCTTCAGTAACTGGTGTTATTTATGGTCCTTATTATGAATTTCAATTGTCCTGCTGATCATTTTTCCTTTCCTGGATGGCGCTGCAGCCCTAGCTTAGGAACTATACTGAGATTCCCTATGGGCTCTCTGAAAGCTGTGGATGCTAGTGGGGCTCATTCTAATGTAAATATGCATCTACATCAATTATTTCTTTTGTGAGTATTATATGCCATTACTGTGCTGGATTTGGTGATTAAATCACTTTCAGTAGATATTGGTATGTATATTGACGTGAGAATACATCAGAACTTGTGTAGCTGCTTCAATTCTCTGAGTCTCAGTTTCTTCAACTGTGAAATTTGATACTACTAATAATAGCTAAATGAATATGAATCTTGCTTTGGAATGGTATATATATAGCATATGACAAACATTTTGATAATAACTTTTTCATAGAATAGTTGAGAAGACAGGAAGAAAAGAATGTTTATTGAGTGCTTACTAGGAGCCATGCATTTTCTAGGTTACTTAGTGGTATATTCACATTTATTTTTCACAGCATAATGAAAAATGCACTATATTTTTTCATTTTATGGATAAAAAAACTGAAACTAACATAAATTAAGTACATTTTCTAAAGTTCCAAAGCTCTTATTTAAAGAGCCAGGATATTAAACCAAGCTTTCTCTTGTCTGTTCTTCCATCTGAGAATTAAATGAGGCAAGGATGTAAAAATACTTTAGGATCTGTACTTTATAAACATACTGTATTATCATAATTAAGGGAAACAAAACAAACACAGAAAACAATTAGAAAATAATGTATTCTTAAACTAAATGACACTGACATTATAGCGAGCGCAGTGGATCTTCAAGACAGGAATCATGAATCGACTGGTGTGAGATGAACTGTGGTAGGCTCCATCATGGGGACAGGACTTGAGTAGGACTTGAACAGAGAGGATTCGATGGGAGGGAAATCCAGGAATGGAGAATGGTATGAATTTTTTCCCATTTATTTTCAGTTGACATGTAATAATTATACATATTTGTGGGATACAGAGTGATATTTTGATATGTGAACACAATGTGTAATGATCAATCAGGATAATTAACATATCCATCGCTTCAATCATTTTTTATTTCTTTGATTATGGGCAGTCACATTCTTCTCTTCTAGCTTTTTGAAAATGTACAGTAGATTATAGTTAACCATTTTCACCCTGCAATGCTGCAGAACACCAGAACTCGTTTATCCCATCTAGCTGTATTTTTTTATCCTGTATCTGTTAACCAATGTCTCCCTATCTTCCCCTATTCTCTACGCTTAACAAGCCTTATACCCACATCTCGACTCTCCACTTTCGTTAATTGAAATGTGTTTTAGTTCCCACAGTTGAGTGAAAACATACAGTATTTGTCTTTCTGTTCCTGACTTAATTTGCTTAACATTATATCCTCCAAGCTCATCTATGTTTCTGCAAATGACAGAATTTCATCTTTTTTATGGCCAAATTGTATTCCATTGTGTATATATACCATATTTTCTTAATTCATTCATCTGCTGATGGACATTTAGGTTGATTCCATATCTTAGCTATTGTGGAATAGAGCTGCATTAAACATGGGATTGCTAGATTGTATAGTAGTTCTATTTTTAGTTTTTTGAGAAACTTGTACACTGTTTTGCATAATGGCTGTACTAATTTACATTCTCACCAACATTGCATAAGGGTACCCTTTTCTCCACATCCTTGCCAGCATTTGCTACTTTTCATCTTTTTGGTAGTAGCCATTCTAACTGGGACGAGATGATATCTCCTTACAGTTTTGATTTGCATTTCCCTGAGGATTAGTGACGTTGAGTGTTTTTTCATTTACCTGTTGGTCATTTGTATGTCTTTTTTGAGAAATTTTTGTTCAGATCTTTTGCTACTTTTTAATTGGATTATTTTGTTGTCGTTGTTGTTGTTGAGTTGAGTTCCTTATATATTCTGGATATTAGTCCCTTGTCAGATGAATAATTTGTAAATATTTTCTCCCATTCCACAGGTTGTCTATTCACTGTGTTGAATTTTTCCTCTGCTGTGCAGAAGATTTTAGTCTATTTTTACTTTTGTTGCCTGTGCTTTTGAAATTTTAGTCATAAAATCTTTCTTTGACCAAACCAATGTCCTTATGCTTCTCCCCTGTTTTCTTCTAGTAGTTTTATAGTTTCCAGTTTTACTTTACGTATTTAATCCATTTTGAGCTGATTTTTTTATATGGTGATAGATAGGAGTCTAGTTTTATTCTTCTACTTATAGATATTCAATTTTCCCAAAAACATTTATTGAGGGTGCCCTCTCCCCAGTGTATGTTCTTAGCACTTTTATTGAAAATTAGTTGACTATAAATATGTGGATTTATTTCTAGGATCTCTGTTCTGTTCTATTACTCTATGTGTCTGTTTTTATACCAATACCATCCTGTTTTGCTTACTATAGCTTTGTAGTATATTTTGATGTCAGATAGTGTAATGCTTCCAGCTTTGTTATTTTTGCTAAAAGTGGCATGATTAAAGGCACACAGGAAGATGCAAGTGCTGGAACACACAGGGTATCAGGAAAAAATAATTAGATAGGCCTGGTTCCAAATAATAAAATAAATTTTTAGACTGCTTCTTAAAAACCACACTTGTGATTATCTTTCCTTGTGACTTAGAATTATGATACACCTGAGTGACCACTAAGATTATGTTGACTTCTTTGAGTGGGAAATAATTTTCCTAATGAGTACTGGTACACTTGGTCCTGTGGGCCTTGTTGGGATAAACATCTGTGCAGCCATAGTAGTGGTCAGCAAAAATGATATTTACTGTAAAGCTTATAGAATCTGTCCTTTAACAAAGCATTCTTTACTAATGACACCAAGAAAAGGATAGAAACAAAACTATTTGATAATGGATTTTTCTATGCTTTTGAAACACAAAATATGTATTTTATTTAAAAAATGTCAAAAATAAAGGCAAATATATTTTGTGAAAAATGTCCAAAGAGCTTATATTTTCTATTTCACATATCATATCCCATCTTTGTCATATTCCATCCTTATTTAATATGTTTCTCTTTTTAAATAAACTTTTAGTGATTTGAGGATCTTTTGCATCTCTGGAAAGATACACGGATTTCTCCAATTTTGGATTTTAGTTTGATATACTTATAAACCCTTGTATGCAGTAGTTCAGGTGACAACAGAGGAGAAAATAGTAGCATATACCATAGATTTTTCTCCCATTGGGTAAAAAATTTCCAACATATCAGATAAGACTATGTTGCAAAAAATCTGGAAAAAGAAAGAACATGTTGACCAGCCATATCCACCGCATTGGACTTTTGAAAACACAGTTAGAGTGAATAGTTGAGAAGGGTATCAAGAAATAAATTGTGAGCAAAGATAATAATGGAGAATTTTTCCAAAAATCATGGGAGACACTAAGCCACAGATTTTTAAAGTATTTAGGACCCCAAACAAAGGCTGAAAGAATTTGTAGCTGTTAGATCTGCTCTATAGGGAATACTAAAGGAAGTCTTTCAGGCTGAAAGAAAACAATTCTAGATGGTAGCTCAGTTCCATAGAAAAAGAATATCTGAAATGGTAAATACATATGTTAATATGAAAGTCTTTATTAAATATTCTGCATCATTTATCTCTTAACTTCTTTAAAAGATATATTCGCATAAAATGATAATTATAACATTCTATTGTTGGATTTATAATATTTATATAAATGTAATATATATAAAATAATATTACAAAGGAGAAGAAGAAAGTTCTATTGGAGTGAAG
Organism: Avahi laniger; assembly: GCA_963575035.1. Taxonomy (NCBI): domain Eukaryota; kingdom Metazoa; phylum Chordata; class Mammalia; order Primates; family Indriidae; genus Avahi; species Avahi laniger. The sequence goes on along the minus strand of CAUYSK010092813.1, from coordinate 1,550 downwards.
CATCTATATTTTATTTGAATTAAATTAATATTAACATGAAGTAGATTGTGATCAGTTGAGATATTCATATTGTATGCCCTAGAGTAAATACTTACAAAATAACTCACAAAATTATAGATGAAAGCTCTGTGTGTGTTATTTCCCATGAAGGCCTTCCAGTGGAAGAAGATGTGGAGGTGGAACACAGTGATATTAATAATGCTAACCTTGTCTGGGCCTAGGCTAATGTTTGTGTTTGTATCTTAGTTTTTAACAAAAAAAGATTAAAAAGTAAAAAAAAAAAAACTTCTTAAAAATAGAAAAAATCTTATAGAATAAGGACATAATATTTTTGTACAATTGTACAATGATTTCAGTTTTAAGCTAATCTTATTACAAGAGTCAAAAAGTTATCACCATTAAATTGGAACTAATCAATTCACACTCATATGCATATATGATAGTAAAACTCAGCAGAAATCAAGCAGGTGGAAAGGGGGAGGAAGCGACGGGTAAATTCACACCTAATCAGTGCAACGCACGTGATCTCGATGATGGGGACACTTATAACTTTGACTCAAATGGTACAAAATCAATTCATGTAACCAAAATGTTTGTTCTCCTGTAATACTCTTAAAAAAAATAAGACAACTAAAACCTTTTCACAGAAACAAGATAATTAAATATTTTCCCACAAAGAAAACTCTAGGCTGAGATAGCTTTGCAGATAAACATTTAAGGAAAAAGTAATATCATTAATTCATTAGAGAAAGGAAAAGAGGAAATATCCTCAGCTTGTGGCATGAAGCCAGCATTGCTTTCATGCTAAACCTGGACCTTCAAGAAAGACGAAATTCAATTTTTAGAAACACACAGCCTCCCTGGGCTCAACCAGGAAGAAATAGAATTCCTAAACAGACCAATATCAAGGACTAAAATTGAAACAGCAATAAAAAATATTCCAAAAAAGAAAAGTCCTGGACCAGATGGTTTCACACCCGAATTTTACCACACTTACAAAGAAGAACTGGTGCCAATGCTGCAGAAATTATTCCACAACATCAAAAAGGATGAATTCCTCCCCAACACATTTTATGAAGCCAACATAACCCTGATACCAAAACCAGGAAAGGATGCAACGAAAAAGGAAAACTACAGACCAATATCTCTTATGAATATAGATGCAAAAATTTTCGACAACATTCTAGCTAACTGAATCCAGGTGCTTATTAAGAAAATAATCCATCATGACCAAGTGGGCTTCATCCCAGAGTTGCAGGGATGGTTCAACATATGCAAATCTATAAACATAATTCACCACATAAACAGAAGCAAACACAAAAACCATATGATTCTCTCAATAGATGCAGAGAAAGCATTTGACAAAATTCAACACCCTTTTATGATAAGAATGCTTAACAAAATAGGCATACACGGGGCTTACTTACAAATGATAGAACCCATATATGACAAACCCACAGACAACATCATACTGAATAGGGACAAATTGAAAGCATTCCCACTTAGAACTGGAACCAGACAAGGTTGCCCACTATCTCCACTTCTATTCA
>CAUYSK010092812.1:0-11548 GCA_963575035.1 Avahi laniger | reverse complement strand
CCCAAGTAGCCGGGACCACAGGCATGCGCCACCATGCCCGGCTAATTTTTTCTATATATTTTTAGTTGTCCAATTAATTTCTTTCTATTTTTAGTAGAGACAGGGTCTCGCTCTTGCTCAGGCTGGTTTCGAACTCCTGAGTTCAAACAATCCGCCCACCTCGGCCTCCCAGAGAGCTAGGATTACAGGCGTGAGCCACCGCGCCCGGCCCCTCATCCATTTTAAGACACATTTGTTCATCTAGTCATTTATCCCTGTAAAGATAGTCACATCTGAAATATAGAACTCTGTGTATAACTGCACCAACAAAATAAGCAAGCATACCTGGGAAAGAGAAGACCCCAGCAGCAGAAAGGGCTACAGGGACACACACAAATGCCAGCAGGATGAGGCCACATGGTCATAGGTATAGGTACAAAGGGACATACCCCCAGACACATGACCTACACTCCCATAAGTAGAAACACTAATACACGCAATTTTTCCTCACACAGAATTACGTAGAGAAAGCTTATAACAGAGAAAAGAGGAAAATGTAACCAGTGTTAAGAAGAATGACCAAATGTTGAATATTAACCCATGAGGAAAGGACCTTAAACTCCTCTGGATACCAGGGAGGGGAGAGGTAGAAGGTGAATGAGAAGAAAACTTTTGGGGAGACTCCTATGGTAAACAGGGCTAGGACTTTGTGTTACAGGAAGGCCAGGTATTGGGGAGAATTTCCCTCAGAAGCAACTAGTCAGAAACTTGTAAGCCATGAGGGTGTCATTTCTAGAGGACTGAGTTGGGAAGAAATGCCCCAATACCAAGGAAGCTCTGGCTACAAGAAAGGCAGAAGACCCAGCCTTAGGGTGTACGGTATTACAGCATGGATATATTATGAAAAGATCAGATGAAAAAAAAATTCAAGAGGGGACATTTACAGAAGACCTAGACCATGGCACATCAGTTGGGGGAGAAATGGGAAATAACCATGAGGGAAAGCCCCTCCTGAGAGATTGCACTTTACGGGGAGAACATAAAATTGGATGACTCAATTGTGTGACCACCCACTGATATAGAGGACCCAAATAGCCCTTCACACAGAGCAAAGATAAGGGTTAAATGTCATTATTTCCTGCCAGTAGTCTGGGCCTGCTATTTCTTTCAGTTCCCCAGCCATGGAGAGATGTTTGGCTAGAAGCTAGTGGAGAAGCAGGTTGAGTGATTATAGGTGGACTAGAAGGAAGCTGAACCTGTCCAAGGAGAAGGGGAAAAGTGATGCAGCTCCAGGATTGACTCATAACCCTGCCCAACAGTGTACACATTCTCACACAAACAATGGCTAAAACCCAGGTACCAGTGATCAGCAGGGGCTCAGCACTGGCCATATCCACTGTCCTTTCCTGGTACCAAACCCTACACCATGTCTTCTTAACTAGACTTGAAAATGACCTACACTCTGCTCATTTCTGGACATCCCCACCAAGTGCTCAAGTGACAGCACTATCTGCAATTCACTGAGTATCGGCAGCAGGCTGGGCCCTGTACTCTGCTGACCCCTGCTTCCGTTGCCCAGGACCCAGGCCTGCCTCCAGGGAGAAGTGTGACTAGGACCCATCCTGTACCTGGCTACGAAATCCATACAACCTGTCGGGACCACAGAGAATAATCTCTTGGCAATGCTCCTAACCTATTAGTTCTCAATAGTGAGGTTTCAGAATCTAGGGGTGAAGGGAAGAGTGACTTTTGAAAGTGTTCCCAAAGGGATTCTTCTGTGGTAACCACTGTGATGAGGATCATTGTTCTACCAAGTTACATTTGCCTGATTTGACCTCACAATCTCCTTTTCCTCCTATTGTCCTCACTCAAAACACGTTTGCACATCCTACAACACGTGTGTCCCCTGTGTGACAGCACAAAGACATGAGTGTGGCTGAGGAAGAGGAGAGATGCAAAAAGGCAAGGGAAATCCAGACTAGATCACCGCCCTACATGCAAGGTGACTACCATCTCTCAGAACAGTGTCTCTCAAAGTTTTGTCTACCTGCAACAGGAGTGCTTATTTAAAATGTACATTCCCAGACCACGTCAAACCAACTGAATCAGAAACTCCTGAAGTGATTCCATGCTGTCTGGAGTTTGAGAATCACTGCCCTAGAAAGCTCAGCCCATATCCATCTGTGACCTGCCCCCATCTCTCCAGCACCCAAGGACCAACCCTGCTGCACCAGGAGCTACCACGCAGTGGCCCGTCATTGCCTCAGATTTGTCTTCTTCCTTCTGCTGACATCGCCCCCACCCCCGACGTCCAACATACTGGAAATCTGTCAGTGTCTTCTGCCTATGCTGCTGTTCTTGAACAGAAGAGATATAAACATTGTCCACTCACCTCCTTGGCTGAGTGCCTCCTTGCTCTCTCCTCCACTGTAGAAACCACTTTGCTTCTTCTGAAGCTGCCATCTACTTCCAGAGATGCTGAAATCAGAGCTCTCCAGCCCTGAGCAGCTGAGCCCAGCAGGGGCTTTACTTCTCTCTGGGCAGCTCCTATCTCCCAGAGCCACCCAACTTCCCCTTCGACATTACCCAGAGCCAAATCTTTCACCTGAAGATCTTGTTGGTCACTGACCTACAGCCTCTGGCTACCCAGGATACAGGGAAAAACAAACCTACTAGAAGTCCTTTCAAATGGGGCCCAAGGTCCAGTTCTGTGGGAGCCGGACTATGTCACCACAGATGCTACCAATTCTCCTACCAGGGCTCATTGCTGGTCCTCAGTTTCCCTTTCTGGGGTGGATTTCAAACATATGGAAATTTATCCAACTCCAATTGGGGTGCCATGGAGAAATACCTAAACACAAAATCTCTTTGAACTATCTTTCTGGAAGGAAAAGTCCCAGATGACTTTGTCTTCCTAACACCTGCCTACCTCTCTAGGCCAAGAGCAACTCTCCATCTTTCTAGGACTGTTCTTGAATATGAGCCTTCAACAAGAGACAAAGAACCAGTTCACCTCAACCACAGCTCAGCTAATCACAAGGCACAAGGCAGAATGAAATATATATAGGTACAAACCATCCCACCACCCAACAGCAAGGCCTGAGGGTCTCTCCTTCCTACTTCTTCCCTTCCTATCTCTTCTGGTACCATCTTGGAAACAACATAGCTGGCATGCTTTTGTCCAGGCTCTTTTTGCCCTCCTAGGATTTTCTTCTGTCCTTGATGCCCAAAGAGGTGTATAATCCACTGGCCTTGGGTGTGGCTACAGTTTGTCCTCTGTGCTCCAGCTTCCCTTTGCATGGCTGCTCAAACACTGAGTGTGGTACCATCTAATCCCTGTCTTGGGGGCAGTGGGGGTGGAAGATGAGCATCTAATTAGGAGGAAGGCAGAGTTGGGGTTGGCCAGAGAGTGCCGAGTCTGCCCAGCTGTTAAGGGCATCCTTTCATGTCACTTCCCAGCACAGAGCTCCACCCAGTGCCTGGCACTGCTAGATGCATGGTCCCTCTCTCTCACTGCCGCCAAGTGGCGTCATGAGCATGTTTGGTGGCTCTGGGTTTGCCGCAGTGCCAGGATCTGAGGCACTGTTCACGTGCCAGTGCAGCACTGCCAAGTGTGGCAGTATCCAGTTGTTTGAGTACCAAGCAATAGAACCCAGGTGGTGATGGAGAGATGAAAGAAGAGTGAGTGAAGGGAGGAGGAGAAGAGGAAGGCACCAGGGAGAAAAACCAGACACCTCACTTGTTAGAGTGGGATCCCCAGAAAGGTGCCCTTCCCATTCCAGAGCCCAGCTCAGCAAACCAGCCCTTCCCTCCCACCACTGCTGCAATAGTGGCATATACAGACCAGGCAAGGGGATATGGCCATCTTCAGCAGAAAACTGGCTGGGGGCCAGGCAAGACTGCCAGCGCTTTCCATCCTTCTTCCTCCAGGTCCTGGCAATGGCATGCTTCCTCCTTTGTGTCCTCGCGCCGCTCTCTCTCTGTCAGTTGCTCCACTCCCCGTGCCTAAGAGGGAATGGGAAGGGGGTCCTGCCAGAAAAAAGTCTGTACTCCCAAACAACACCCCCACAAACATCTCACCTCCTCCCTTCTCACTCCTGGCACACCAGCCCTTGCAACCAAGGGCTAGCGAGAGGCACCATCACCCTTCCCTATTCCACACAATGCCAGAGCCTATGCCAGACGCCATGGGCAGTGCCAGTGCCCTTGCTGTCTCCTTCAGTGCTCTGACAAAGGGCCAGATTGCCAATCCCAACAAGTTCTCCCTGAGTAGCGGTGGCACAATCCTTCCTCCCTGGCTCCTAGACTCTTTCTTGGCACTCCCCTGGCTACTCTTTCCACCACAGTCATTTCCCAGGCTGGAAGAGCACTAACCACCTCATAGTCCAACCATTTCTCAGAGCTAAGCTTCCAAAGGGACAGCAACACCAACGACACATTCCTGCCCCTCCTCCCTGCCTCCTGGGTCCTCCATTCCCCATTGCCCCAGTGCTGGGCACCAGCCTGACAGATGTGATGCCAACGGCTCCCGGGTACCAAGCCTTCCTTCCAGAGCACGGGGACTCCTGCCGCTGCCCCCCTCCATTCACCTTCTCCTATCTCCGTGGGCACAAGGGGTGGCAGCTGCAGTGCCAATGCCTGTAAGCAGGCAGCATGAAGCAACTCACGCACCCTCTTCTCCCCTCCCAGGCCCCAAACCTCTCCCTTCCTTCTTCCACTCCATCCCTCTGTCCTCTGGTTGGACACTAGATTGGCAACCGCAATGCCAACCCCCACCCATGCCCAGGAGGCTCACATACAGCACGCGCTTATGCGTACATGTACATGCGCGCGCACACACACACATACACACACACGGCCCCATGAGTGCCAGGCAGCGGTGGCAGACACACAGCAATGCACAGTGACTGGTACCCGAGGAGGCAGCCGGATTCAGCACCTGATCCAGCACCCATTTGGGATTGGGTGGGTAGGCGGGCGGGCGGAGGGGTGATGGAGGCAGACGATGGCCCTAGGTTGGCAGCCGATGGAGCTGGGAGAATGGAGGGAACAGATGCTCTTTGCCCAGCCTCCCTCCCTCTCTCTCCCTGAGATCAGTGCCAAGCTGGGGGGATGGGGAGAGGGGAGGATGGGGGAAGGGTGGCATTTGGAGAGCTGGCAGGCGGAGGGAGCTGAGTCCGCCCAGGCTGGGCAGTGCCGGCACTGGCTGCCGACTCTCCACTCTGCCATCTGTCTCGCTTCTCTCCCCACCCCCTTTCTCTCTTTTTCTCTCCCCTTCATCCACAGCAAACCGAAAAGAAGAAAACAGGGTCCTCATTCTGCCCACCCCCAACCTCTGCCAGACCCCCCTCTTCTCCTCCCCACAACTCACCACACCATACCACCACCAAGCCATCTGTGCTCTCTCCTCCTGGCTCAGTCACCTTCTTTCACTCGCCTTCGCCCTCACGCCAAAACGGGTGCAATTTTTAAAATATATATACACACATATATTTTTAAAAGCAACTTAAAAGAAAAACTATTTTCTTTGGGAATGTCCTATCCTTCTGAGTCTGGGTCCTCGGTGCCAATATTATGGCAGGCAGAGGGAGGGGACCCTGTCCTCAGCTGGTGCCCATGAATCCCATGCCAGGGAGGAGGGGTGGCTGGGGTGGGGTGGGGGTGGGGTGGGGTAACGAGAGAGCTCTCTTCTCTCTGCGCCTGTGGTTGTTTCTTTTTTTTCCTGCTCTTCTACTTCCGGAGCAGATTCAAATAGATCTAGAGCCTTCCCCACCCCCAGCCCCACAGCCCCAGTTCCCAGGGACCCTGTGCCCTTCTCTCGGTGCTTTTGATTTGATTCCTCGATCACCCTATCCTTTTTGTATGTGTATATATGTGTGCGTGCGCGCAAATGTGTTTGCATCCATGGCGGTGGGCACCGTGCCAGCCAGCGCACAGCCATCTGCGATGCCTTCTGCAGCCTCCGCTATTTCTCCCTGCCACCTCCAGCCCCCAACCCCCTGCACCCCAGTTCCCCATCCCCCAGTCCCCAATCATTAATTAGCTACTGAATTAATTAAATCGAGAATGCTAATTAACATTCCTACAGGGCAGGCTGCCAGGCTGGGGGGGGGGCAGGCAGAGGGAATGTGAAGAGAAGTAGAGATTGGGCTGGAGGAGGAGGAAAGAGAGCCTGTCTGCTTAAAAGAACAGTGGGGACACAGAGAGAACCCAAAAGAAGGATGAAGGAGGAAGAGGGCAGAGTGGCACTGGACAGGCCGGCTCAGGGGAAGGAGACCAGGCATGGAAAATGGGATGTAAAACTGTCTGGGGTCCAAGTGAGTGCAACCCAGCCTTCCTGCCCAAATAAGACATAGCCAGTTCCTTGCTCCCATGCTCACCTCTGCCCAGCCCAGCTCAAGGTTCAGAGTTCCAACCCAGCCAAGAAAAGTATATATTCCTAGGGTGGGGAACTCTGGCAGCTTTCTTTCTCTTATAGAAAAACAACCCAAACCAGAAAGTCAACTGCTACTATCTGTCAATCCTGCCATACTGACTCTTGGACTATGTCACTAAGAGAAGGCTCTGGGCTCAGAGGGGCCCATAATGACTTGCCCTGTCTACCTCTCTGTCAAGGTAAGGGATATTCTATGAGCATCTGATGCAGGGAGACATCGGGGATGGATTTGGGGGATTGTGAGGGGTGTCGATTCAATTAGAATTAGCAGAGACTCGCTGGCACTGCCTGCAATGCTGCCTTAGGAAGACTATGACAAAACATTGCCTGCTGTTGGGGTTCCAGAGTAGGAAAAGTGAGTACTTCTACCCACCTCAAAGGTCCAGAACTTAGGAAAAAGTAAAGGCCATCTAACTTTGAGTTGTTGGGGTTTTTTAGGAGTGTTTGTGTGTGTGTGTGTGTGTGTGTGTGTGTGTGTGTGTGTGCGTGTATGTGTCAGGGTCTCACTCTGTTGCCCAGGCTGGAGTAAAATGGCATGATCATAGCTCACTGTAACCTTGAACTCCTTGTTCAAGCAATCCTCCCACCTCAGCCTCCTGAGTAGCTGGGACTACAGGCATGTGCCACCATTATTTTAAGAGACAGGGTCTCACTGTGTTACCCAGACTGGTCTTAAACTCCTGGCCTCAAGTGATCCTTCCGCCTCAGCCTCCTCAAGTGGTAGGATTACAGGTGTGGGCTACCACACCCAGCCAAGTTGTTTTTAAAGAAAGAGAAAGATGCCAGTATAGTGAAATTTCTTTCTGGGGGTGCTCTATGAAACTAATCTGGTGAGATGCTCCTCAAAAGAACAGATCACCCCTCCATCAAATTAATTTTGGAACTACTGCATATTCCCCCATTGTAGATTCACAGTGCATACTGGTATGTTAAAGGCTCTGAGAATCTTGTAAAAAAATAAACTGTTGACCATGTTTAACTCACTGTTCTCAAACTCATTTGGCCATGGAACCCTTACTTGTAAATTTCTTTCATTTAATTAATTTTATTCCCACAGAAGTAGTATTCCACTTTGGAGATAGCTCTATCAAATGACCAGGGTGGTTCTGGCCTGGAAGCTGGCAAATGGATAAGCTGAATCCAGGTCAGCAGGATCCTAACAGTCCATGCACAAAGGGACAGCAATGAGGCTCTGTGTTGTGAATGTAATGCAGTAAAGTACCCAGCCAGCTCATGGTGGAGAAACCATATCACTCTTTGGAATCACCGACCCATACTTTCAGAGCTGGAAAGAGCCCTTAGCAGCCATCAAGTCTAATTCCTTAGTTTTACAGTAGAAGCAACTGAGATTCAGTGAGGTGAAGTGATTTGTCCAAGATCACAAAGCCACAAAGTGACAGCACTGAAATTAGGACCAAGATCTCCTGACCTCTAGCCTAGCACTGTTTCTCCATTTTCTGTTGTTAAAATTACAGGACAAGGCCAGCATGGGATCGGTCAGTTACATACAGCTCTTACAGAGCCTCCTCCTCTGCTGATCAAGGCCTGGGCCTGGTCTTTCCCAGCCCTGTCCTTTGCCTTCACCCTACCTTTAGAACCCTGCAGCATCTACCTGCCCCCAGAAAGTCTATTCCGTCTCTCTGTGGGGGTGGGAGATGGGGGCAGGAGTTTTTTTTTACAAAACTTCCCCTAAATGTTCCTGATATCCTGGATTCAGAACTTCAATTCTAAGCCATCTCTGCCCTCTCTTCTAGGACACCCCTCATGATTTACAACTGCTATCAACCCAAAACTTCTACTCCCATAATCTCCTCAATCCCATTCTGGTCCAAAAACTCCAAATGTCTCCTGGGACATCTCCTGTTGCAGTCTTAACAACTTTCCCTTTTCCTGTTCTCACTTTGGAGTCCCTGAGATCACCTGACCTCTCCATCAGAATCCTCAAGAGGATAGACTGTCTTAAACCTGCAGGGACATGTGGTTCACTAGAGTAAGGACATCCTGAAGCCAGCCTCCCTGAGCTTCTGAGCATGCACCCACATGATGGCTCAACCTCCCTCCTGCCACAGTGTGAGCCCACCTTTTCTTGCATGGCCCTTTGTGGAGCTGGAGAACAATGGTGATAGATACAGACCAGCTCATTTTAAAGGACACTACCAAACGGTTTTTGCTTTCTGGGTCCTATTGTATGGGCCTGCCCTACTTCACACACACACTCCCAGAACACAACTCCCACCCTCCACAACTTAACAAGAGTGATGACTCTTCAGACTTATCACAAGATAATTTACATACTATTTAAAATACAGAATAGCTTTGAAATATAATTATGAAATATAATTCTGATTCACCAATGAGATCTACATTCACATTTCCAGGTGATGGGGTCTCTTCAAGCTCTCAAAGTCTATGAATGCACCACCAGACCCCATTTCCTCCTTCCTTTGCTAAAGCCTCTCATAGAAGCCCCATGTTTCTAATAGCCCTATGGCACTGGACTGGCAGAGCCACTTCAGAGTGTGACCCACCGTCCACCTGCTGAGTACTCCTCTAACTGAGGAACAATAGATACATGGGGGACAAAGTGGAGTCACTTGCCCAACAAGACAGAGCAAGAGGCAAAACCTATTTGTTCTCACAGGACACATTTTTCAAAGCATTTCAAGCCTGCTTTTATCAGTGAGTGACATTTTTGCTAAATTATCCCCTCTCAGGGGTCAGCAAGGAAGGCCAAAGTCCACCTTGCCAGGGTCATGGATTCCAACCTGGTTCACTTTCCCTTCTAGAGCCTGTTTTATCTTTCCAACACCTAGGCACTGAGCTGTTGTCAGAAGCAGAGGCACTCCAGAGCTGCGATATAGATGATTATTATATTATCAAATAACATTGCCAAACCTGGCCAGCTCCCTACAACAGTGGTAGCAGAGGCAAGCTACAAAATTCAATATTGGTAAATTGTATATTGTCTTCTGGAACCATCACTCTGCCTGACAGCCACTCTCCAAGCCTCCTACCATTAGTAGCAAAGAAGGGGGAGAGACTGGTTTGTGATGGCCCCTGGGGGATAGGGAGGCCAGACAGAGGGAAAACCAGAGAAGGCCAGCGAACCTTAAGGAAGATGAAAAATCCTCAGCACCCATCACTTCTACAGCACCCCAAACCTGAACCAGCCTACTTCAACCAGAAATGCTCCCCGCTTGGGGCTTCTGCACTAGCTGTCCTCTGTGCCCAGAATGCATTCCCAGCTAACTGCATGGCCAGCTCCCTGGCCTCCTCCTGCTCCTTGTTCAGTGAGGCCTCTCCTGACCACTCTATTTAATACTGCAGTTTACCCCCCACGCGGCCCCTTCACTCTGCTCTACTTCTTCTTTTTTCCATTGCACTTATCACCTTCTAGCATACTATATAATTTATTTATTATGTTTATTGTTTTTTTTGTTTCCCACCTCTGGCGTGTAAGCTCCACAGGGCAGGGATCTTTGCTTTGTTCACTGATGTATCCCAAGCGCCAGTAATAGTGCCCGACACAGAGGAGGTGCTCAATAAATATTTGCTGAATGAATGAAGATAAAAGTAGAATGGTACATATTTTGATCAGACCCATCTGATTAATTTCATCATTTGGGGCTGGGAACAGGGAAAGATGGTCATCATTTCAGTGTTCTCCATCTTTTGGCAAGATGGCTGGTGAACGCGCCACATCCTCCTCTGTCTCCATTGCAGCCTCAAGAATGTGCCAGTCAGGGGAACTCTGACGTTTCAATGGGGTGTCTTCTGCTGAACTCCAAGCACCTTCCCAACCTGCACTCAATGAAGTTGCTTGGTGGTCCTCCACAAACTTCAGTCCCCTACCCCAGGCCACCTCAGACTAAAAAACCAACCTCTAGAGCCATGGTTCTTCAACTTGAGTAAGCATAAGAATCACTGAGAAGCTGGTGATTCTCACAGACTCTGATTCAATACAACAGAGAAGGACCCAAAAATAGGCATTTTAACAAGAACCACTCCCACTCCCAAGTTGTCTGCAATAACAAGTATTATTTGGGCCGCACCTTTAGGAACTTTGGTGCATTGCAGATAGATAGGTAGGTGATTTATCATCAAGGGAGTCCAACTGCTATTTCTTCTCAATATATCTAACTTAAGTATGTGGCTATGCCCGGGGTTAGGACCAGAAGAAATGGATCTAAGAGTGAAATTATCCAGCATAAGTCAGGGGAGTGGCCTGCACCTGCACTCCGCTAGATGCTTCCAACTGCCAGGTACAACACAGACTCTTGTCCAGACAGGTGCTAATGGACAAAACTGAAAGAGACTCAACATCCCAACTACTGTTCCTCAAGGCAACTGTTCCTTTCCAGGAAGGGTGACTATTAAGCAGATATTCCCAAAAGGATGACACAATGAACATTCATCAGACCTCAGCATAGAGGCTCTCGCATTCTCTGAGAGGCCTGGGAGGATGGAAACAAGCCAGAGGGAGCAGGGTTATTGTGGCTGTCCCAGAGTCCTAGGAACAGTAAGAGGGCTCTGGAAGCCTAGGGGCAAAGGCGCTCAGAAGGATGATGCAGACAGGGTTAGGAAACACTCTGTCAGGTCTTCTTTCACTTTTGTTCTCTTTCTTCTTTGGCTCCTCCACTCTTCAGGAAATTGCTAGAGGCAAGCATTATTTCTGCCCATCCCACAGAGAGGGAAAATTGGGTCACTCAGATGTAATATAGCTAGGTCAGACCCCAGGACTAGGGACTGAAAAGGAACCCTGGGTTCCCTCTACTTCCACTAGGTTAAGTTCGTAACATTTACCTGGAGGTCTCCCAAGATCGACTTTATTTCCTTCAACAATAACAATAATAATAGTGAGCAACTTTTACTCAGCATTTCCCTTATATCAGGTGCTATATTAACTCATCTAATTTACCAGCTCTGTGAAATGGGGACAATTATTATACCCATTTTACAGATGAAGAGACTGAAGCAAGGAGAGGTTAATCAGTGAGAGGAACTGCTGAGATTCTAACCTGGCAAACTGGGCTAAAGAGCCCATTCTTTTTTTTTTTTTTTTTTGAGACAGAGTCTCACTTTGTTGCCCGGGCTAGAGTGAGTGTCGTGGCGTCAGCCTAGCTCACAGCAACC
>CAUYSK010092810.1:0-45679 GCA_963575035.1 Avahi laniger | reverse complement strand
AGCAAGATCCCAACCCCCCTTCCCACTGGTCACAAGTTCAGGCCTCCAGAACTTCTGACTGGCTTCGAATTGGGGTTCCCATGACCCCTTCTTTGGGTTTAATTAATTTGCTAGAATGGCTCACAAAATTCAGAGAAACACATTTACTGATTTATTACAAAAGATATTTTAAAGGATACAAATAAACATTAGATGAAAAGAAACATAGAGTGAGGTCTAAAAGGGTCCCAAGCTTGGGAGCTTCTGTTCCTGTGGAGTTGGGTTGTGCCACCTTCCTGGCACATGGCTGAGTTCTTGTTCACTTTCCTGTAAGCCTCCATGTGTTCAGCTATCCAGAAGCCCCCTCAACCCCGTCCTTTTGGATTTTTATGCAGGCTTCTTTATGTAGGCATAATTGATTAAATCACTGGCCATTGGTGAGCAACTTAACTTTCAGTCTCTCTCCCCTTCCAATCCTCTAATCATGCCTTGGCCTTTCTGATGACCAGTCCCATCGATCAATCATTAGCATACAAAAAAAAAATCACACTGGCAATTCTAAGGAGTTTAGAAATCACATACCAGAAAACAGAGTCTAAGACCAAATGTTTACTTCACAAGATCACACCTACCAAGACTGAATCAAGAAGAAATAGAAACTTGAAAAATAATGAATAAAGAGATTTAGGTAATCAGAAACCTCCCAACAAAGAAAAGCCTGGAACCAGGTGACTTCATGGCTGAATTCTGCCAAACATTCAAAGAAAAAGTAATAACAATATTTCCTCTACTCTTTCAAAAATTAGATTTAGAGGGAATAGTTCCAAATTCATTTTTGAGGCCAGTTTTACCTTGATACCACAAGAAAAGAAAACTACAGGCCAGTATCTCTGATAAACATAGATGAGAAAATCCTCAATATAATAGTAACAAACCAAATTCAACAATGCACCATGACCAGGGAGAATTTATCTCTGGGATGCAAAGTTGGTTTAACGTATGCAAGTCAATCACTCTGATATATCTTATGAACAGAATGAAAGATAAAAGTACATGATTATCCCAATAGATGCAAAAAAATTTTACAAAGTTTGACATTCTTTTATGACAAAAATTCTCAATAGAATAGGTACAGAAGAAAATTTTCTCAATACGATAAAGGTCTTTTTCGTACTGTTGTATTAGATTTACTAATATTATGTTGAGGATTTGTGTCTATCTTCATGAATAATTTTGGCCTGTAGCTTTCTTTTTTCGAATTTCTAGCTTTGTTATCAAGATAATTCTGGTTTCAAAAAAATGAGCCCTGAAGTGATTTCTTCCATTTTGTGTTCTCAAAAAATTTGTGTATAATTGGTATTATTTGTTCCATAAGTATATGGTAGATATTGTCAGTGACTTTGTTTGAAACTATATTTTTTGTTGTTGGTGGTGGTAGTGGTGTTAGAAAGTGTTCATGAAGATTTTCTAATATTTCTTGAGTGAACTTGTATTTTCCACTGATTCTGTTTTGTGTTATCTAGATTGATAAAGTTGTTTGCAATATTCTTTTATTATCATTTTGATGTCTATAGAATCTGTAATGATGTCTCATCTTTTATTTCTGATATTTTTGTCTTTTTTGTTCCCCTGGATCATTCTGCCTCGGGATATATAAGTTTATTGATCTTTTCAATAAAGCAGTTTTTCACTTAAGTGATTTTCCTTATTGTTTTCTGCTTTCAATTTCATTGATTTTTCCCTATGATATTTATTACTACATTTTTTTGCTTACTTTGAGTTTAATTTGCTGTCCTTTTTCTAATTTCTTAATCAAGAAGCCTAGAACATTGATTTGAGACCGTTCTTTTATAATGATAAAAACTTCCCTATGACCCATGTATTAACTGTGTTCCACAAATTGTTATTGTTTTTATTTTGTTCAATTTACTTTTTTATAATCTTTCTTGTTACATTTTGTGTATTCACTTGATTATCTAAAAAACTGTGTATATCTTAATTCCAAATATTTGGGGATTTTCCAGACACTTTTCTCTTGTTGATTGCCAGTTCAATTTTATTGTGATCTGTAGCAGTCGGGATTTTCTAGAGGGACAGAACTAATAGGATATGTATGGAAGGGAGTTTGTTAGGGAGAATTGGCTCACACAATGGCAAAAGCAAAGTTCAATGACAGTCCATCTGCAAGGTGAGGAGTCAGAAAAGCCAGTAGCATGGTTCAGTCTAAGTCCAAAAGCTTCAAAGCCAGGAAAGCCAATGGTGCAGCCCCCAGTCTGTGCCACAGGCCTGAGAGTCCCCAGGAGGTGTCTGGAGCAAGTCCTACAGTCCAAAGGCCAAAGAACCTGGAGTTTGATGTCCAAGGGAAGGAGAAGTAAAAGTATCCCACTCTGAAAAAGGGGGGGAGAGAGAGAGAGAGAGAGAGAGAGAAGGAAGAAAGAGAGTGGGAGGAAACTCAGCAAGCTGAATATCCCCTTCTTTGTTCTAGCTCTTCTCCCTGCCCATTGGATGGCAACTACCTACACTGAAGGCAGGTCTTTGTCTCCCAGCCCACTAACTCTCATGTCAATCTTCTCTGGAAAGACCTCCACAGACACCCAGAAACAATGCTTCACTAGACATCCCCCAATCCAGTCAAGTTGACACTCAATATTAACTATCACATGATCAAATAACTTATTTGGTGGAATTTCAATTTTTTTAAAAATATGATAGCCATATCTGTGGCTCAGAATACGGTCAATCTTGGTGAATGTCCTATGTGCATTTGAAAAGTGTGTATTGTGTTGTTAGGTGGAATGTTCTATAAATATCAATTAAATCAAGTTGATGATATGTTGTTCAGGTCTTTTTTTCTTTTTTTAATCCTTACTGCTTGTCTGTGGACTTGTTATAATGATCGCTAAGATAGGCGTGTTATCTCCAACTAAATCTGTCAATTTGTTTCTCTTTTCGGTTCCATCAGTTTTTATTTCACATATTTAAAGCTTTGTTGCTTTGTGCATGTCCATTTAGGATTTCATTTCTTAGTCTTCATGTAATGTCTCTCTTTACCCCTGATAACATTTCTTGTTCTAAAGTCTACTTTATCTGATGTTAATATAGCCACTCAGGCTTTCATGTGTGTGGTCCCCAACCCCAGCAGAGGACAGTACTGCTCAGTGGCCTACTAGGGACCACGCCATGGAGTTCTGCTCCCACCCCCCGCAGCTCCTGTCCATGAAGAAATTGTCTTCCGTGAAACTGGTCCCTGGTGCCAAGAAGGTCGGGGATCTCTGTTTTGTGTTTTAGTGGTTACATCGTACATCTGTTTATTTTCACCTATCTGATTTTCTTTTATAAAGTAGATTTTTTTGTGTGAACAACATATAATTGGATCTCATTTTTTAATTCAATCTGAGCATCTCTGTCTTTTAATTGGCTTTCAGACTACCTACATTTTGTGTAATTATTGATATGATTGGACTAAAATCTATTATCTCATTAGTAGCTTCTACGTATTCCATTGTACCTTTGTTATTTTTCTCTTCATTCTTTTGGTTTGAGCATTTTTACATTTTCAACCTTCTCCTATCTTTGTACTTAACGTGCATCTCTTTTAAACAGCATATATTTGACTTATGACATTTTATACAGTCCAAAAATCAATAACTCTTATTTGAAATGTTTAGTCCATTTATATTTAATGTGATTTTTGATATAATCAATTTAAGCTATTTTTTTATTTGTTTCTATGCCTAAAATTCATGCTTCCTCAAAATAATTTCTTTTAACAATCTCTTTTTGTTTATATGGGACATATTTTCCTGTTCTTTTTATGTCTTGTATTTTTTTTTTTTTTTTTTTTTTGGTCAGAAACTGAACATTTTAAATACTATAATGTGGCAACTCTGGAAATCAAACCAAACTCTTTTTCTAGGCTTTGTAGTTGTTGCTGTTTGTCTAGTCACTTTCCTGGACTAATTTTGTGAAGTCTAATTTTCAAATTTATGTTTAGTCACCAAATTATCTGCTTGGTTAGCTTAATAGTCAGCTAATGACTGGACAAGGTATTTTCTTAAATGTCTTGAATCAATGTCTCCTCTTTGCTGAGAGGTTCTGTCAATTTACAGCTCTGCCTTAACCTTCACTTTGTGCTTGTGTAGAGCTTCAAGGTTAGCCAGAAGGGAGGGATTTCTTGCTTCTTATGTCTTTCCTTGAGCATGTGTGTCCTGGATCATCTTATATTCACCCACTTGGTGAGGGAGGCTTCACTGCCCTAAGTAGTACAAGATGCCTGAAAACCCAACAGCCATCACTGGGCAGATGAGATTGACAGCAGTATATTAGTGCCATATACTCTCAGTATGAAGGAAAGGACACCTCACACCATGCAGGGCCACACAGGGTTGCACTTGGATACAGAGGGAACAGGCGGGGCTTTGGGAGGCAGGCTTTGTAATAACAAGAATGTGGGATGACCTCCGGTTCCCACAGGAGGACGTAATTGGCTTCTTTGAATAATTTAGCAGGCTCATAAGGAAGTGAAATGTGTCAGGTTGAGGACTGGGTGCCATGTAGCTGGTCCGGATGACAAGGGAAGTCGTTGGGTGGGGAGTCTTTCCTGATGTTTGGGACGCACATCTGGTGAAAGCAGGGGAATTTACAACTAGTCCTGTCAAGGCAGCATCCAATACTGCATCTGAAACTCAGACCTCACCCTACAATTTGCAGAGCCCTGCACAGGCATGTGGCCTTTTATGTGAGACCTTTTCAAAGTCCCAATGGACTGATTTTCCTTCTAAGTAATTTTTTTTTAAAACCAGCCTCTTGTTTGCCCAACTGTTGTCACCACTTCAGGCGACTGTGATGTCGAAAACTTCAAAGTTAAACAAATGTCGCTTATTATTTTTAACAAACACCCTATGGATAGGGCCTTTCCCACTGAGTGAATTCTGGTCAGGTCAAATAAAAACAAGTCCTGCAAACTAGACTTTTACAGGGAGATGTCATACAATTGTTTAGTGATGTGGATTTTAGGAGAGCTCCAAACAAGTTTTGTCCCTACAAGGGATTCCCTTGGCCAAGAGGGATTCCATTCAGTTGGTTGAGGAGCTTAAGATTGTATTTTAGTTCACAGTATATAAGGTGAGAGATTTGTTTTGAGGTTTAATTTTTTTCCCTATGAATATTCAATTGTTCTGGTATCTTGAAAAAGTGATTTTCTTCCATGGAATTGCTTTGCTCCTTTCTCAAAAAATTAGTGGTGCATATTTGTGAAAGTTTGTCTTTGAGTTCTCTATTGTGTATCTATTCTGTATTTGTATCTATCCCTTTGTCAATACCATACTGTGTTGAGTACAGTAAGTATATATAGTCCTTACTTTTGAGTAGAGTGACTCCTCCAACTTTGTTCTTCTTTTTCAAGATGTTTTAGCTATTTTATGTCCCATACCTTTTTATATAGATTTTAAAATTAGTTTATTTATGTGGACAAAATATCTTGCTGGGATTTTATAGGAATTACATTAAATCTATAGATCAATTTAGAAAAAATTGACATCTTTACTATGCTGAGTCTTCCAATCCATGAACACTATTAGTCCTCAATTTATTTGATCATCTTTGCTTTATTTTATCATTTTGTAAATTTGGATTTTGTCATTTTCAAGATATTGATTCTGTGCCTTTTTTATGAGATTTATAATTCTTGGGGGCAGTGTGTAAATAGTGTTATGTTTTAAATTTCTGTTTCTGCATGTTTATTATTTAATATTATAGAAATGTAATTAATTTTATGCATTGATATTGTATATTGTGACTTATGACCTTGCTGAATTCACTTATTACTTGTAGGATTTTTCTTCTTATTTTTTTGGTAGATTCCTTGGGATTGTCTATATAAATAATTCTGTTATCTTTTAAATATGGACTGTTTCATTTCTCCATTCCGATCTGTATGCCTTATATTTATTTCTTTTGCCTTAAGTCTTAGGAAAAAGTATTCAATTTTTCACCATTAGGTATGATATTAGCTAAGCTCTTTGTAGATGTCTTTTATCAAGTTGAGGTAGTTCCCCTGTTTTACTAACTTGTAGTTTTTATTATGAATGACTGTTGGTTTTTGTCAAATGTTTCTTCTGTCACCTGATATTATCATATGAGTTTTCTTCTTAAGCTTGTTGATATGGTGAATTACACTGCTTGGTTTTTGAATGTTGAACCAGCCTTACATACCTGGAATAAATCCCACTTGGTCAAGTTGTAAAATTCTTTTTATAGATCGTTGGATTTGTAGGAGAGGAGAAGTAATATCTTTTCTTTCCCCATAATAAGGTTTAGATACCTATGATAAAAAAACAGATTAACAAGGGAAAAAACATGCAAAAAGTTATTTAATTCAAAGTTTATTTGCCATGGGAAACTTCAGAAATGAAGGCTCCCCAAATGGGGAAATCTATGTATTTTTATGTACAGCAGTGTAGAAGCATGATTAGAGGATAAAAACATATGTTTTAATGGAAATAAACTGGGGGAAACTTAGCAAGACCTATTTGTCCATATACTTCTTTGTGTCCCTGTGTGACATTTCTTTTCTCTGGGTATAAAGCAGGACACATGTTACATGAGGGGCTTCAGAAAAGAAAGGAGAGAAAAGATCAGAGTGACTTTCCTAGATTTTATGGCCTGTTTCAGGAAAGAAGGTTAAGGAGAAGGTGAAAATAGCCTTCCTGCTTCTGCCATTTTCTCAAATGCCATGATGCCATATTTTGGGGTAGCATGTGAACCCTGTCAGATTCAAGTTGCTATTATAGATAATCTTCCACTTATGATGTGGGTGCACCCTGATAAGCCCATTGCAATCCCATAGTAAGTCAGTGATCATATTCAATGCATATTGCTTCTGCAGCATTATAAAGTCAAAAAATCAAAGTCAGATCATGATAAGTTGGGAATTGTGTTTTACTGAGAATTTTTGTGTCTAAGTTTATGAAATTCTAGTGTTTTCTCCTCCCTATATCATTAAAAATTTGAAGTAGGTTTCTATTGTTTCAGCTCCTATAACATTAAAGTGACGTGAGTTTCTTGGAAACAGTATATAGTTCTGTTGTGTTGTCTGTTGATACATTTTGCAAATCTCTGCCTTTTAATTGGCTAATTTAGAACATTTACATGTAATGTTATTGACATTCTAGGGCTTAATTCTGTGATTTTATTGTTTGTTTTCTTTGTTTTTTGTTCTTATTTTCTATTTTCTTGTCTTTTTGTGGCTACATGAATTGTTTAAGGATTTCATCTTTAGTTGTTTATAGGGTAATGAAGTGTGTTGCTTTGTATACCTTTCTTAGTGGTCTCTCTGTGTATTACAATATTCCAGTTTTCTGTTATCAACCTTTTAGCACTTTGATTGAATGGTGGAAACATTAATATTCTTTAGTTCTCTCTACAATCTTTACTTTTTAATATTATTGTATTAGGTATCATGTGGTACAATTTTTATTTTAATCCTTGCATGTAATTTAGAAAACTCATGAGGACAAACTCTTCTATTTACCCACATTTATGCTTTTATGCAGTGTTCATTCTTTCTTACTGATGCTCTGAGATAGTTCTTTCATAATTTCCTTTCTGTTTAAAAACTTTCTTAAGCCATTCTTTAAATCTGTTAATGTTCACAGGTGAACTTATAGGAAAAAAATAAAAAGAAAAAATGTTCTGTGAACAACTTTTAGTTTTTTTTTCATCTGAGAATGTCTTTATTTCTCCTTTCATGAAAGACAGTTTTATTGTATACAGAATTCTTAGTTGACATTTCATTTTTTTCCACCCCGCACTTAAAAAATGTGCCGCTTCCTTCTGGTCTCCATGGTTGCAGATGAGAAATCCACCACCATTCAGGTCGGTGTTTCCCTACAGAAATCTATGTCTTTTCTCTCTAGTTACTTTCAATAACTTTTCTTTTCAATTTTCAAAAGTTTAATTATATTGTATCTTGTCATTGTTTTCTTTTATTTTATCTTATTTGAGGATCACTTGCCTTCTTAGATCTGTGGGTTTATCTCTTCTACCAACTCTGGCAAGTTTTAGCTATTATTTCTTTGAGTACTCTTTTAGCCCCATTCTCATTCTCCTCTCATTCTGGATTCTGACATTAGAAAAATGTCAAATATATCATTTTCCTGAAGGTCCCTGAGGCTCTATTCATTCTTTATAGATAGATAGACATAGATAGATAAAGATAGAGATGATAGAGATAGAGATAGAGATAGATATTAATTTCCTCTCTGTTGTTTCACTGGTCTGTCCTCAAGTTCACTGATTATATCTTCTGTCATCTCCACTTTACTATTTAGTTATTTCTATTGTTGTATTTTTCAGTTCTATAATATCAATTTGGCTCTTTTTTATAACTTCTATTTTTTGGTGTGATTTTCTATTCTTAATTTATTTCAAAAAATTTATGCTTGCTAGTTGAATCATTTTTATTAGTATGATGGTTACTTTAAAATTCATATCAGATAATTCTATAATCTGATTCATCTTAGTTTTGGCATCAGTTGATTATCTTTCCTCATTCAATTTGTGATTTTCATGGTTCTTGGAATGGCAGATGATTTTAAATTTTACCATAGATATATGGTAAGAATGGCTATATGGTAAGAATTTCTGGATGCTATTTAAACATTTTATTTTAGCATGCAGTCATCCTGTCTATGCTGAGTACGTAGGTTTTGGTCTGTTTTGTGGGCTATAATTTCAACGACAATCTAATTTTTAGAACCTATGCAGTACTATTTTGGTCAGTTTTTTTTTTATCTTGTGCCACTGAGCAGACTGTAAACACCATTGTTTTTCTAAATCACCCCAAATTCTCTGCTTCATAAGACATAGAATTATGGCAAAAATAGTCAGATTACTGTTCTGAAATTTCCCAAATCTGTCTTTTGAAATTTTGGATTAGTACTCTGATTGCGTCTTTGGAACCTCTCTGCACTTTGATCCGGAACATTATTACTGACAGTTCTAATATCAGATTTTCAGACCCTTGCTTCTAGGGGTGTCATCCTTCTTGGTCTGAAGAAAGATGTGATGTTAAAATAACCAAAAGCCCTTTATTCATTTCACTTTTTATCTTGGTATTGAAATTTCCTCTTTAAAAATCATGTTTATTCTTCCACTTTCAAAATTGTTCTTTCTACCAGAACTTTTCATCCGCCTATTCGCTCAAACAGTGCAACATACTTGATAGGCGACAGGCACTGTGCTAGCCTAGGGAATACAAAGATTAATACGCTGATGATCTGGTAAACTTTTATGTCACCTGTTAACATCGTGCCATTTTCCCTGGTGGTGATCGTAGCTCTTCTTTGTTCACAGGCCGTCTCTGAACATGGCTTACAAAGCCTTTTCCTGTCTTTGGCAGCTTCCACCAGCCTTAGCCCTCTGTCCTGTAACCTTTCTGACATTGTTCTTCTAAATCTGGGCTGCGCTTCTGTGTTCATTCCTGGCTACATGCCCCTCCTTCTACCTCTTCTACATGTCCTTTTATATTCCAAGCTTTTGAGAAGCCTTCCTGTGCAGTTAAATCAGTTCCCTTAGAAGCCCTTTCTTCTCCATTCAGAGATTGTATAAACTGAAGTTCATTTTTCTACCACACCCCTTGAGCAGCATTCCCTTTTAAGGCTCATACAAAGGACAAACGTGCTATTTTTCTTTCCTCTAAGTACTTTTGAAATCTACATTTTAAAAATATCTTAGTCCCATGTCTGATTATAGCCAGCATTTATTTTCTTCAAAATGACAAGCTCAAAAGTACTTTGTCACCATGAATAATTTCATGCTTTCTCAGCAGAATTAGGTTCACAGAACCAGTATCTTAATTTCTTCATTTCTTTTTAGAAAAGTAAAAAGAATGTCTTAGAGTCTCTTTCTTTAGCACAATTAAATTCCCAGATGGTTGAAACTTATCATGACTTTATCCTAATCATGTTTCCATTTTTTCTCCTGTTTATAGTAAAAATCATGTTTAATGACAATCTTGATTATTTTCTCAAAATGCCTTTCCTAAACAAAGACATAAAAACTATTCTTCCACCAGTTCCCTTCTTTAAATATTATAAAATTTTTACAAATACAAAGAGCCATGTCTTTTCTTTTGGCTCTATTTATAGCAAGCCAGCTGTCTGCAGAGCTATCAGCAGGGTTTATTTTTCTTGGCTTAAATGCAAACCTCTAGTTATTAATATGGGTGTAAGTTCTCCTTGCTGACAATTTAAGATAAAGTAAATTGGAAGTGACACAAAGGAGTGTGTGTGTTAATGTGTGTCACCAACATTCTTTCCTGATGTCCTGAAAGGTCTCCATTGGATGGCCAACAGGAGCAACCACACAAGTAACTCCATGCTGTTAAAGGGTGGGCATTCTCATGGATTTGTAAAAGTGACAGATGAAGCATGTGATTGTAAATTAGCAATGTGAAGTTAGTCCCAAGGGATCTCCCAGCAGGCTCCCCCAACCTCCCACCTCCCGGCAATTATTTGGCCTCTTCTCAAGCATTTAAACATTTCCTCTGACTTGCTGCAGCGATGCCTCTGGTTTGTTGTTGTTGTTGTTATCACTCTTATCACTTTATTCTCTTTTTCTCCTTAATTTACAGTAATTCAAACCAAAGAAAAAATTTTAAACATAGAAAATTATTTTGTGCCTGAAAATTACCTGGAATACTCATTTAAAATGCAGATTTCTAAGCCCCCTGCCTAGTGACTCCCAGTCGGGAGGTCTGGCAGGCAGCCTGTGATTCTGTGTATTTAATGTGCTCCCCTGATAACCTTTATGCAGGTGGTCTGTGAATGGGCTTTTGAGAAGCATTTCATTCAAACCTTAATCTCTTTTCAAGCTTAAATTATGTGTTTCTTTCTATTTTTATCTAATTTACATTTTCCTTCAGCAACGTTTTAATAGTGAAGAGTGTCATCTTCAGCTTTGTAACTGTGGGTCAACCATGATGAAATTAGCTCTCCTGAGGCCTGAAACATTCCACAGTGTCAAAGCAGGACACGAGTGTACGAGAGGCATAGAGCAATGCTGACCACAGGGTCTGTGGTTCATGTTCTGCCGTTTTATGTCTATGGCCTGTTTAGAATGCATCTCAGGCCACCCTTGATAGTAGCAACATTTCACTCTTGAGAAATCCTTCATTTAAATATTTAATATCAAATTAGATATTACCTTTATGAAACTACATTTTTACAAATAGTATGTTCATATAAAATATTTAAGTACTATTAAATTTATAAGGCAACTAATACTATAGCACCTTAATCAAAAGCAAAATACCATATGATGAAATGGCATGATTTCATAGTGCGTACGGACAAACTTTGGCCCAGACTAAATGTCAGTAGTAAAATACTTGATAATGAAATGAGCAGGACCAAAGGTCAGGCTTCCATAAAAATCCCATTCTAGCTCCAGCTTCATTTTAAATCATTTTGCATTATATATGGTAAGTTGTCTATACTTCGAAATGAGACATCTTTCTTCCAAACTTCAAGCTAGGTATTGCTTATGAGATGTGAAAGTTTCCAGAATGGGAAGCTACACTTAGAATGTTTTTCCTCTTTCTCTTCCTTTCAGTTTATAAAAGTCTTTCGTAGTGACTAGATCTCTTTTTAGAAGAAAGTTCTGCAAAATAGCCTGTGATATTTTATAGAATAAATGAGTGACTAGTGGTCTTATATGTTCTGGTTTGTCCAAGAAAATCCCAGCTTATAAATACTGTAGATAAATTGTAACTCTTAATTATTTTTATCAATAGCTTCCACTTTATTAGAATTTATTATAATGCCAAACTTTGGAGTATAAATCATGTGGCCATTCTACTTATGGTCCACATATAGAAGTCTTTTACAGTTTCAAATACTTCTAGCCTAGTCAGGCAATGTTTATTAAATCCAATGCAGAAAGTTAGTTATTATATACTTTAATCATAGAGCATGAGTGAAGTCAGAATTGTCTCTGCCATTTTATAAAAATAATCACATAGAATTGTCAGTGGAGCTTCTTAAGACAAATGATCAAGTTAGATTGTAACGTTTGAAAAATGATATGCTATAAGAGGCTACCAAATTAACTGAATTGACATGAATTCTGTTTCTTACCAGGAATCCATTTTTCTGAAATCCATACCATAAGACATTTGATAATGTTTTAAAAAACCACGTATTTTCTGAAAATAAATCCCCCAAAGAGGCACTTATAGGTAACCAAATTTTTTTGCTTTTCTTGCCACTAATATTTTTTCTCTTTTTCTCATTAAATCAATAAATGTCATGAAGACCAAGGGTTATTTTTCAAGACTTTGCTTAGATATAAGATTTTGGTAAAATGAATTCAAACACAATATATGCAAGTATTAACAAACTTTATAGAATCTCTGGATTGATATATTATTTAAATCTGTATGTTAGAGCTCAAATGCCAAACAAATTCTATGTGATAAGCTGAAGAGCTAAGCAGAAGTAGATAGAAGTCTTATCACAACAATGGACAGAGAATCAGAATAAATCTAACACGCATATGCTTCATGGGAAGAGATGGAAACCAGCAGAAGTTAGCTTTAAATTCCCGTCACCAATCATTGCCTGAGACAAAAATCTTCTAATCTTGTGCTGATTAAATCTTGTTATTGTTTTTCCTGAAATAGCTTTTGAACAGTAGTTTTGTATCAGATATTATTCTTGGCTCTTTTTATCAACTAATTAATTTAATCTTTATAACACTCATTGTGATATAGGTGTACCCATTTTAAAGAAAAGGAAACAGAGCCACAGAGAACATGAATAAATTGCTCAAGTTCACACAACTGATAAATGACTGAGCCAAGATACAAACCCAGCCAGGCCAACCTGTGATCTTAACCTTTACTCTTCCCTTAATCATTGTTAGTACATTTATTAGTCTCCTGTTGCTGCTGTAACAAAGTAAGTAGTGTACACAACACAAGTGTATTGTCTTATAGTTTTAGAGGTCAGAAGTCCCAAACAGCTTTCACTGGCTAAAATCAAGGTGCAGCGAGCCTGCCTTCCTTCTAGAGGCTCTAAAGCAAAAGTTGTCTCTTTGCCTTTTGTAGCCTCTAAAGGCCATCCACATTCTTTGGTTTGTGGCACCTTTCTCCATCTGCAAAGCCAGCAGCACTGTGCCTTTGAAAGCCTTTTTCTTTCCGCGTCCACTATCACATTACTTCCCTCTATAATTCGGATCATCCTTCCTTTCTTTACAAGAGGGAGGCCCCTGTACCTGTATTGGGCCCACCCAGATGATCCAAGGTGATCTTCCCATCTCAAAATCTTTAATTTAGTCACACCTGCAAAAGCCCTCGTAACATGCGAGATGACATATTCACAGGTTGGGGGGGGTCAGAGAATGGGAGGCCATTATTCACCTTACTACGGTCAGTTAGAATTGATTTGAAAGAGGAGGACTCTGATCGCATATAGGAATTAGAAGTTACTGTTGTGACTTTTGATCTTGCTCACCCACAATGTTTTCACATCTGAATTAAGAATCACATCTTGAATAAAACGACGTCAACTCTATCTCTTTGTTCTATACGGAAAACTTGCTGTGAGGTCTTGATAGATAGTGTGTATGTACTTCATCCTTATGGTTTTATTTTAAGAAGATCAGTCTTGCTTCTAGACACATGCAGACCCTAAGCCAAAGGCTATACAGCCAGAAGGTACATGGAGAGACTCCAGTGTGAAGATAATCTACTGCCAGACCTGGTTCCATTGACGTGGACGCAGGTGCAGAACCTGCAAACAGCCACGTGATCACGGATGTCAGGTGGATGGGGCTAAGGACAGCTCTTATGGGAAAGAAATTCCCTCTTTATCTTTTTATCGTTTTCTTATGTCAGATGTAGAAAATTTTAAAGACGAATTTGAGAGATGAGATGGTACAACAAGAACTTAGCAAAACTTACCTGGATAAAAAAAAGAAAATTAAAATCTAAGCCCAACAATTAGATATTATCAGAAATTTCCTCGTATGTAAATTGAATACGATAATTATCTTTCTTCTTATTTCTCTCTGTAGAGAATGGAATTTTAATAGTTATTCATGCTGAGGGAGAAATCAGGGAGTGGAGAAGACTCACAGTGTGAGATGCTATGGGGACTAACTCCTGCCTGTGGCTTCTGCGTAGACTCATGTAAGTATTCTGAGCAGGGAGAACAAGGAAACCATGGCCAGCTCAGTATTAGCAGTATTATCATATATTATATATATATGCACTGATCTCTTTGCTATGTTTTGGGGATATATATCTGTATTTTCACATGGTGTTTTAAAACACTTTAAAAAAATTTGAGGAGACCAGTCAATCGGTTCAAATAATGGCCTATTTAAAATTACCCCTGATACTGTATTTTAACATGACTTTTCAGAAAACTGTACACAATTGCAATCAGAGCAAACAGAGAAAATTTGCTTTTATATTGAAGTAGCTTAATGCTTTCCTTAAAGGTGTAACTTGATTAATTTCTTTTATGAATCTAAGCAGGATGATCCAAGAAGAAAGGTACCATGTAGCTACAGCACATTATTATTCATTATAATAAAGGCCATGATAATAACAACTCAATAATAGAATATTAATAGACTTTATAGCAATGACACAATGGAATTTCCAGAAGGCAGCAAGCAGATTTAACGAAAATAGGATAGGGACCTCTCATGGCAAGAAATGAATCTTGTTTATCTCAGGGAAAATGAAAGAAAGATTGACTACCTTTCAGCTTCTTCCAGCTTTACATTTACATTGGAAGGAGAAGCTCAGACCTACGAAAGAACACCCATGGCCTTTCCCAATGGATGCAGGAAGAAGTTACTTCTATCAGCTTGTGTTTAATGTTATGAATCAGACGTACTTGTCAGCATCATGATTCATGACAGCAAACAGAGAGAGTGTGAAGCTAGAATTTCTGTGGGTTGGGAATAGATTAGAGTATTTAGACAGCTTTCATGTCCAGTCTCAGCCAGTCTTGCTGGACATAAAAGAAACTTCAGAAAACTCTCCATATCTACTACAGGCTCAGAGTGAGACCCAGGGAGATGAATCACGACTTGCTGAAGGCAAGTGTCACAAACATATCATCGAAGTCTACACCAGCAACCCTGGGGGGAATTCTATTCCTGTGTGTGAATAAAAAATACACATTAATCCTAAATAAAAATTAGAAATCTGCGTTGGGTAGATTTTCTGTGACTCTGTCCTAATGAGCTAGTGAAAAACTATCACCGCAAGAGAATATTCATGTACATGTGCATTTCCTTGACAGTTGAATGAGGTGGCAATTTTTCTTTATTCAATGCAGACATCTTCACCTGTAGTTTGAACTCACTTTTAGTAACCACACCTCAGAACTTGGCCCTAAATTTACTCTCTCTTTGGTTACTTAACACTTATTAGACGCCTATCATATGCAAGGTATTATGTGCTAGGTGGTAGAGATACAAATTTAAAAGAGAATATAAGCACAAAAAGAACTCAGTTGGAAAAATTATAGATGTCTTCCCCCACCCTCACCCCCAAATGTTATAGTAAAGTTATATGCAGAGAGTCCTTGGTGACAAAGAAGGGCATTTCCAAGGAGGTCGGATGGAAAGAGTGAGGGGCTGCTTCCTAACGATAAATCATATGGATTTGGTTTTGTGGGATGATTAAGAGCTTGACATTTGGACAAAAGGGGAAAGGAAGAAGAGGTATTTTGGTTATAAAGAATAGTGTGTACACAATCATGGAGCAAAAACATAAATAATGTGGCATATTAGAAGAATAGCAAGTGTATCAGAGTGCTGGAATATAGGACTTATTACTGACATGGGGAAGGAAGGACAATGACACTCAAAGCGTTGGTTGCTGAAACTTGCTTAGAAAAACATGCTATGTAGAATTTTAAACTTTTATGCATTGGTTTTATTCTTTATTTAATTTAAGTTGAATTGTGGGTTAGAAACATAATGCCAGTGGATAGAGGATAGGCAGGAGGTGGCAACAGAGGGCAGAAGGATTGACTAAGTGAGAAGGAATGAGTCCAGTGAGAATGAGATGCAGGGGAAGAAATGAAATTGGAAAATATGTTAGAGATGAAATTGAGAGTATTTAGTGATGTAGAGAAGAGACAAAAAAAAAAAAAAGAGTGTGTGTTTTTCTAGATTTATTCTGTAAACACCGTTGCTTTTAGGGAGGAAAGTAGTGGAATGGCAGAGAGAAAGAAGGTAAAAAGAATTGGCCCAAAGCAGATCGAGAAAGGATATCTAGGTGGAGATGTCCAGGATCAGGTTGGGCTTAGGAGTAAACTCTGAACTAACTGCAAGAATTTGGGAGTGAGCAGAATGGTTGGAATCTTTCATGCCAATGTGATAAAACAGACTTCCCAGAGGCACATGGCGGCAGAGAAGAGAGTGGAATACAAAAAGCAAATGAATGCAAATGAGAAAATGTTAATTTTGCTCTGCCCATTAAGTTTCATCTCCACTGAGTGTGTCTGAAAAGAGGAAGGGCATGGATTTGACTCAGAGACAAGGCTGAGTCCTCCAGGACCCTCGGGCTCTCTCATGTGCCTTCTCCACTTACTCATTACACAAGTCATGGGAGTATATCACACTTCACTGAGGTGTTCAAGAAAATTACAAGATCACAATATATGAAGAAAAGATTTTGAATCTGCCATAGTTCAAGGGAAAAGCAGTTTAGAAGCTGCACCTTTTATGAAGTGTATTGCCAGGATGACACCCCAGATCCTAAGCTTATTCAACATCCTTTGGAAAAGAGCCCCCACTCCCACCTCAGAGCTACTACATGGATGATTAGCCTTCTTTTAAAATATATTACCCACTTCCTAAAAGGTTTGATCTCATAGGGATACTTCCTCCTTCCCCAGCACGTCTGGATTATTTCTGTACATCTGGATTATTTAGACTACAATAATATACCCCGCGGGCCCTAGATGAAAGAATCCAGGGTGATTACAAGCATTGCAAGCCCAGTCTCCTTGAGTTCCTCCCCTTAATTCTGTGTGCACATATATCTCTTTAATTTTTTGGATGCCCAGTGGATAATGGTTGAAGTATGCATGCATGCACACACACACACCCCCACCTTCTAAATTACAAATATCAGAAAGTGCTGGCTATTCGTCTAGTTTCACTAACATTTGAGGATTATGCTAGTTAAAAAGACTGAAAAGAAATAGTCAATCTAAAGAGCCAAGAAGCGAGGGCTTCAAGAGGCATGTATTCAAGAGTAGAAAGTGCAAATAGGAGAATGAATACGTTGAGAACCGAAAGTAAGTTGCAGAATAAACCCAGCTGGTCTCAGGACTCACTAGCACAAATCCAAGATGTATTTGGGGAACTGGCCCTCGTTCCTTTCTCCCACCTCTGACTTCAGAAATGTGTTTGGCTCATGATGTAATAGTTTGAAAGTCTGAGGATAAAGAATGAGAATTTCGTTACTGGCTCAATGTACCCAGTGCACTTCATTCTGTGGTGTTTCTCCCCTACCTGTGAGAAACCAATGTTGCTTAAATACCCCTGGTCTGCGTGAGGTGATTAAGGTGGCTTAGGCCACATGATGCTGGATCTAGGAATTTAGTTAAGCTTCTAACCGTTCTAACATGACCACCCCTCATTCTCAGATGTTATCATAAGCAATAATTTGCATCTGTGCCTGTCCTGGTACATGTTTCTGATCTTGCCACACATCCCGGTGGTACTGACTTCCTTCTGTTGATTTAGAACAGATTTACCCCAGTGGAGTCTGTATCAGGCTTTGTCATCCACCCAGGCCTCTTGTTGGAACTTGTTAATCCAGGGAAAGCCAGATAATACTGGGGAGAGGAGTAATTGAAACAGACAGATGTGGAGACAGAAGGTGGAGGCGATGGAAAAGGGAGTGAAAGATACATTCAGGGGAAGGATTTTTCGGATGAGAAAGGTTTGTGAACATTTGTAGTCTGAGAGAAAAGCATCAACGGGAAGAAAGACATGAGAATACTAAAGAGATAGGCTATAATTGGTAGTTTCGGAGCTCAGAGGCAGCTGAGTTTGGAACGAAGGACTTAAGCAGAAGCATCCAAAATTGTTCATCACCCTTCCTGAGAACAGAAGGGATGGACGGAGCACAGTGAGAACATCTTTTTGTTTGTCTATCAGATGTCTCAGACTAAAAGGAAAACCATTTAAGGGCAAAGGCCTATCTTACTCACCACCACCCTCAACCCCAGGGTCTGTTGGTCTGTCGCTTGCTTTACACAAGGGCAAACTTAGGCTCTTTGGATGCAGAAAAAGGGGACAGTGCATTCCAACGAGAAGCCAATGCTTCGGTTGGGAAGACAAAACAGAAAGCAACAACTGAGATAAATTATTAATAATGTACTTTATAGGTTGTTGATTTAGCAATTTTGTAATTATTTTAAAAATGTGATCATTTTGTACTTGTACTAAAATAGAAAGGGACTGAATCCGGGAGTCACTTAGAAATGTGAGTTCTTTAAACAAGAAAGAAAAGGCTTGATAAAAAGAGAAGAGACCTAACCTACAATTATGGTTGAATGGAAAATCTCATTTTACAGGATTATAGATTAAAAGTGTTTTGCTTCTGCTTTCATTTGGATCCCTATATATCAACATCATGAATTTGAGAGTTGTAGAAATCAGAAAAAAATGCATTGCTGGAATGATCTTGGACCAAACTAAGCAGCTTCAGAAATGCCTTGTTGAAACTGATACCAGAATTTTATGCAATGTGTGGTCATTTTGTAAAAAGTCACAACCATGAGTCAGTGAAATACCAACAGGGATTAGAGGATAGGAAGGGAGAAAGAACTTTGGATCTGACATTGAAACTCAATAGTTTAACCGTATTAAGAGACATCATACGTAGTTTATTCTTTCCTTCTCTAGAGCATGTCCGCTCTCCACCCTCCACTCCCTGGCCACCCCCGCGCACACACCAGAAGTAGGGTTTGATACCCTTCTTCACGTACAACGAGACCATAGAACGTGTCCTATAGGAGACCCCTATAGTGTGCATTCTGCTCTAGTTCAGGCTGAAGAATCTGGCTTCTGTTCCTCGCTCCAGCAGGACATTGACTCAAAATTATCACACTGAGGAGTTCCCACAATAAATATTATCTTTAAGACTCTTAGAGCCCCTTAAAAAAGTGTCTTATAACTAACTACTCAGTAATATGTTACTTAAATTGAAAGACCACAACAGCAGTAATGCCATGAGGTACAGAATAGCAAAAGAAGAAATGATGGCCAAGAATGACATTGGAACATTTCTCGGTATGAATTGCTGTGTTCATAGGACTCAACTTGATAGGCAACCACACAACAGGTTTTGAGACTAAATAAAGTAGAACATAGGTTTTCCGTTTTAACTAGGAAATATGTGTGTTTCTCATCCTGTTTTTCAAATGGAAACAATCTCTCCCTCCTAACAGAATTATGATTTTGTTCAGTGCAGCAAGTTGCATAGGCGCTGGTGATGTGTAAGCTACTCTTGGCAATTAGGGTGACCCTGTGGCCTACTTTTAGCCAATGAGATTGGAACAGAACTTTGCTAAGAAAGGGGGCATCCTGGAAAGCTTTCTTTGTAAAGGAAGACAAATGAGGTAGGTCCTGTCGTTCACTTTTTCTTTCTGTCTCCCATGCAGATGTAATGGCTGGATCTGCAGCAGACAGGTTGTGACCAAGAGACAACAAGCATGGAGATGAAAGCTAATATTCTAAGATGGCAAGGCAGAAAGGAAGAAAGGTCCTAATCACATCCTTGAGCAAATAAACTAGCACCATCAACAGTGAACATGTGAAATAAAACAGTAAAATGAAATATCTTGTTATGTAAGAAAAAAAATACATCTTAATTTTTGAGCTATTTTTTGTTCATATATTATTTCATGCAGCCAAGTACATTCCTCACTGATATACCATTGGTTTACCTGATTAGTAAGGTTTGCCTTTCTTTCTAGCTACGTTCTTGTCTTGTTTTTCTTTGGCACTTAGTTTGCCAAAGAAGCCCAACCTAACATTCTCAAAATATCCTGCCCAAAACCTTTTTTTTTTTTACTGGCAAACATTTATTTATTGATTGATTTTTTGATTGTTTTTCAATTTTTTATTGTATATATTTAAGGTATAAAACATGATGTTTTGATATTCTTATCTTTTTTTTTCAGGGTACTATGAAGGTACAAACATTTTGGTTACATTTTATGTCTTTGCCTCACCCAAGGGAGGGTCAAAGGCATGCCCTTCCCCTCTACAATGCTTACCGTGTCCTTTAGTTGTGAATTTACCCCCAACCCCCTAATCCCTGGAGAGTATTACTGCCATGTGAGCACCACAGTGTTAATCAGTTAGTGCCAATTTGATGGCGAGTACAAGTGGAGCCCATTCTTCCCATCTTGTGATACCGCACTTCGAATAATGGGCAAGGATGTGGAAACAACTCAAGTGCCCGTCAATTCATGAATGGATTATTAAAATTTGGCATATGTATGCAATGGAATATTATTACTCAATTATCAGAAATGACAGTGATCTAGCAACTCTTATATTTTCCTGTCCGAAATCTTTGTCCATTTCTACTGTCAGTTGTTATAACATTCTTTTGTCTACTGCTTGCCTAGTTCTTCCGTCCTAGCAACTACTCTCATTCCTCTTACACTGTTTACTTCACAAATTGACGGTGATTAAATTAGTTCACCTTCATGTTACCTTTGCCTACCACACAGTTCTCCACACAGACAAAGGTACCCCCCGTCCTTGGTTCTTAGGATACTATTGTCACTACAACCACCTCAGCGCCTTGTTCAAACCCCGGACCACTGCTGCTTCTGTCAGCCATTCATCAATAGTTACTGAAACCATGCCATGCAGACATGTTGTAAGCAGGGCAGAAGACATAATCCTTAAGCAAGCATGCTCAGAAGGTAAAATACCTGGGTTCAAAGCCCATGACTTTGGACAGTTCATTAAATGCTCAATGCATCAATCCCTTCATCTGTAAATCATTGCTCAGCTTCAACAATTATAATCAATAAAGTAAGTTTTGAAAAGTCACTGAAAGACATTGTCTTGTTGGGGATTTGGATCATAACCCCCAAAGACACAATCCCGAGCACCATAATCCCGAATGTTGAAATCTTGAAAGGTCAAATTCCCTAACATCTAAAATCTTGAAAATCACAATCAGAGGATAGTTTTGTCATTTTACGTGAAATATTACTGTGTTACTGTATTTATGCAGAAGAAAATGGACTTCAATTGCATTCCCAAAACATGACAGATTTGGAATTCTGTGTGATCAAGGCTTCTAAAAGTAAATTTCAAGGTGTTACCAGTAAAGTTTATTTGTTTCCTGTTTAGCCCAATGCATTTGGCAGAAAATTTAGATGAGTGGATTAGCCAAACAAAACCGCAACAACTAAAAAGTTCAGTTAAAAATGAATCATTTTGTCAAATTTTCTTTTATCTTTTTTGTTTTTTCTTTCCTTTTTCTTTTTTTAGTTTTTTTACACTATTTTAAATTGTCAGCTTTATTTTTTACAACTCACTATGCTATGTATTTCATCTTAGAATCATTTCTATTATTGAAGGTATTGAAAATGCATTATTGCAATGTTGACTTTGTGTAAGCATTGCATGTGTTTGTAAAAATGTTGAAATTGCCTAGATAAATGTGCTGCATTGTGAAAGATAAAATTTCTTGAGATCTTGGCTCTTTGGGCAGCTGGTATGGTGGTGATGTGGTGGTGACCTATCGTGGTTTTTGATTGAGCTCATTGAAAGACTTAGGTTGTGCCTCCCGGTACTTCAGATGACTGCAGTTATAAAGCTGGGTGCACACAATTAGCAACCATACTGATATGTGTTTATATCTTTCACTTTTTGACCTACTTGTTTATGAATAAGTTTCCTCTACTTATAATCTGATTATAACTGTTACACTCATGTGACTACCATGAATATACTTGAGTGTTTATGCTTACAGAAATATGTATGTTATTATTCTCTATTTTATTGTGTAAAGTGGCCTATGAAGTGCCCTGCTGTGTTTGTCTCTCAAATTAATCCGTTTTCAAAAAATGTAAATAAATATCTTTTAAAGAATTTTTACATTATTTTTTCCAGAACTATATTTTTGGGATCTTGGTCTTTTGGAATTTCAACACTGATGATTATGTCTTTTCAGTGTTATTATTATGTATTATTAGTACCTTATACCTACTTTTACTTATCAGAACTTCTGCCATAGTTGTCTTCCTTCCTAGACAGCAAACAGCTTAAGGGTCAGAGTGTGTTGCGTTCTCCTTTATATCCACCATGGCACAGCCATGTGGCACCAGCCACATTGACTGATCTAGCTAATCAGTCAATAGAAAGTTCTTAAAAATTTCTGTTTATTGAATATTCAATTGAAGTTACACACTGCGTTAAATGGAGCATCTATAGAAGGAATTTCTATTCTCATGGATTATTTTAAGTTATGAAAGAAAACATGGAAAACAGGAAAATACAACTCCAAATATGATCCTTTGGAACAAAATTTAGAAGAACCATGGAGTAGAATCTGGGAGTTGTAGTGGAAATATATGGGCACTGAAGCTTTTTCAGGCCAGGAATTGTATCTTCTATCTCTATATTTTCTACACCCAACACAGTGCCTGGTGATCTAGTGGGTGCTCAAAGATACTGCCTAATAATGATTAAAGCAGTGAGCAGCCCTGGGCTTTGGAGGTAGATAATTTTGTATTTGAACCCATGTGATCTTAAATACACTGTTTCTTGTTAGGCTACTTGCCCAGGACAATGGAGCCTTCTTGCTCTATATTTATATAAATAAGTGTCCTGGTGACTTTACAGAACAAGGAACATTCTGTCTTTGACATCGCCTAGAATCAGGTAGCAACTTCTCTAGGTAAAGAGGGAAGGCATACACAGAGACATGCACATACAAATATCATCTCTGGCAGGCACCGCTCTAGTCAGCACCTGGTCATGCTTCCCTTCTTGTTTGATTGGCCACATAGCATTTGTAGCTGTCTATAGCAGTGGGCTCATCTTACACTGAAAACCCCTGACCTCTCCCAGCATGCTGAGTCCTCACCTCTCTACCCAAGCTGCAGTTGGATCCTAGAAGTGAGAAATTGTCTTGGCCACATCGGAGCCCCAGGGCTCACTGAATAACTGTCAAGTCTGTTCCTTGCAGCCCTCACCCTCCCTGTGCTCTTGCCCCTGCCCCTCTGTCAGTTATCTCCTGTGTTCCTTATGTCCACAGCTCTCACCCCCACAAGACTGAATATAGGGGTCACGACCTGTTCATCAACAAATCGCCCAGAATAAAATGCATAGATGCAGCAGCTCATCTGTGTCCTAAAACGCCTGGTGCAACACTTCCCAGTCCCTGCCCCACATTCCTACAGCAAGAGAATACTCTCTAGACATGCATCTCTTGCATGCAAATACATAATTGCCTCCTGCTGCCTGGGCTATCAGATTTATACTTCTCAACTTGATCATCAAGGATCTTCTGCCAAAACCCCTGCTTCTCTGTTCTCATTGCTGAAATCACTGGCGTTGTTCACTCCTCTCACAGACAATCTACGCCAACACTAAGCCCGTGCCCAGCTGCTCGTCCAGAACATACCCCCTTTCTGTGCCTTCTCAGATGGATTTTATTCCATCGCTCCTTTTCTCTACCAACAGTCTCTCATCTCCTTTCAACTACTCCTGCAGAAAGGGGAAACCCCTCATCTGACTGCTGGTTCTCTGCTAGGGAGGGCCTGAGCCTCACTCACGCCCTTTAACTTCCATTTCTCTTTCTTCAGCAGCGACATTATTGGTGCATTCACCTTCCCTGCCTGGGTTGACTCTTTTCCTAACTGGGCCCCAGACCCTTGAAGGCTGTTGCTTTTTGATCCTGCCAGCTGCACCTAATGCAGAGTTATTCATCAGGAATGGACTTGGTAATGGCACTGATTGACAGACAGCAATAAAGTTTTTGTTTTGTGTGTTTTTATGACAGTGACTTCTCCCACAAAAAGAGGAAAGACTTCCTGATCTGCAAGTTGTGGTTGCTGTTAACCGTGCAGCACAATAACATGTTCTCAAATTTGTTTTCTTCAATGTTTCTTACCACTTAGAATAATGAAAGACATTTATCTTTTGGATTCTTGTTTCAATTGCAATATACCAGAAAATATTAGAGGAAAACCAAAACAAAAATCTATGGCTATAGGGTGCTTCCTGAAATAAAAATATCTGCCCTTTCTTTATGCTGGACAAAAAGAAAAAGAAAAATACTTTGTGCTGGCGAGGGGCTGGTTCGGGCATCTAGTGGATCTTTTTGTCGGCTGTCATTTGTTTCTTCTGAGTGCTATATACCCTTTACTATAGATGAATACTCCTCGCGTCTACAGAAAGGCCCAGGGTGGCTTGCGGTGCATTGCAGGCATTTCAAAGTCATTCTTCTTCTACAGCTCTGCCTGTGTTGTTCAAGTGCCTATTTTCAATTTGCAGTTGTGCCGGGAAAACGTTTTGATTCTTAATTTAGAATGTGCACTCCCAGAAGGTTCCAAGAGGGTTTCAGGCAGAGAGATAAAGCCTGTCTTTTTATGCATCTTTGCAGTGTGTGCTCTGTGGCAATAATACATACCCCACACTGTGCTTAAATCCCTGGTTTTATGAAAGTCAGTCCAATTCCTATCTGGTGACATACAAGTAGTGTTCCCCGAGGAAGAAAGCCAGTTGCAACACTTCCTCATCCTCTCTTTGTTTCCTGTATTATACATAATTCTTAGGAAAATTGTAGCACGAAATGCTCAGGAGAAACCAAAGCTGCAATGAAAAAGTCAGCTGTAAACAGTATATCTGACATTGCTGACTACAGTAAAAAGGCCCTTTTTTATGAAGATAGTAAGGCTCAGTCAGGTTCTATGCTTTGAGCTAGGGTGAAACAAACACCCAGGCACCATGCTACTGAGTCCCAAATTACCCAGGCCAACTGAAGGCCCACAAACTTTCTTTCCCAGATGATATAATCTGCAAATAAATCAAGTCCAACAAAGCTAAGTGAAAGTTCAAACACATATGCTAAGGCCGTTAGGCCAAGAATATACAATCAGACTCTGTCTGTAGCCAGAGGAGTTTGATCTCACCTCAGAAACAGCCTTTCATCTAAGGAAACACCAAAAAGACTTCCAAAAATATGACCACTGTTGCCAAATGTATCTTTCATCCTATGAGCAAAGTGCTGTAAACTTGTTGGAGGGCAGAGTCTATATTTATGCAGAATGTTTTGATTTAGACATTGGTATCTGCTAGATTTTATTTCACAACATTTTTTTTTCCAATCAAACTAGCTGGATTGAATTTCAAAATTGAGCTTTCTTTTTAGTGGTGGTGGGGAGGTTGTTGAGCACCAAATCAAAATCTAATGAAGTTTCTAATGATCAAATAAATAATCACTTGACATTTATTGCCATGCTTGGCAATCTGCAGAATGGAATAGAGATGTGCCTCCGGCCCCATTTCCCAGAGATTTACATTGCGCTACCACACAGAATTAAGCTGACATAAGCTCTTTAAGACCCACTAAAGCAGCAGATTTTACACAACTTGTTTAGATTTTTTTTTTCCTTCTCCATGATCCCATATTCCCTGAATAACTCTTTCTATCCATTTTTGGTTCCTTGTTCTTTTGAGAGGCCTGCCGGGGCCTTCCCTTCGTGTCATTTCGGGCTATAACCCTGCAGTGCGAGTTTATCTTAGCTGTAAAATGCAACAGTAATTTATATGCTCCCTTACTCCCGCCTCCTCTGGGGCGCGGGCTGCCAGCTGTCTCCCCAGCAGTTTAAAGACAGACAGAGCTGCAATGAGCGAGAGTGCGGCAGGGAGGGGCGGCGCCAAGCACATCAGGGGCCTTTATTTCTGCTTCCTCGACGAGCACGGGATCCACGTAAGTGGCACGTTCCGGCGCTGACTGGCAGCGGCAAAGTCCCTCCTCCCGCAGCTCCCCCGCCCCACGCCCAGCCTTGCGGGCACAGGTTTCCCCGTTCGCCTTTCACTGCCCAGGCAAGGAGAACAGAGCAGAGATCGGGATGCAGCCTGGGGCAAGGCTGCGGTGGGGTGGGAGTCGCACGTGCAAACCTTCCCCTCTGCACCCAGAAATGCTACTGGAGCTGCAAGACAAAGCTTCCCGGGGGCTTGACACACTCAACACCCTTAGTTTTAGAGCTGGGCTATTCAGATGATGGTTTTTGATGTGATTCAGTTGAGGTTTCTCTTCTTTTCAAAAACATTCCAATAGGAAGCTTATTGGCTGCAGATGGTTTTTTTTTTTTTTTTTTTAAATAGGACAAAGTCATTTTGTCTCATATTCAAAATCTATTTCCCTGGCACTCTCTTTCTCTACAATTTTTTTTTAGTGTGTGCCGTTTAAAATATGCCCCCTTTCATGCACAGGAGTGCACACAAGTTCAGGGAGTGTAATTCAGCACAAAGCAGACACAAAGAAGTTTTCCCTTATACTGCTAAAATCATATGACTCTCTTTTGCCAGTGCGTTGAAAAAAAATCCCAACTTGTCAAAAGGGAAAGAAAAGGTTTCAGAGTCTGTGTACGTGTTCAGTATTGAGGCTGTCACTATGCAGGAGACAGAAACACATGCTGGCGAAGGGTTGGTTCCTTTTCTGTGATATTTTTGAATGTGTTGACTATTAACATCTCCAAGGAAGACCTTGTCGTTTTAGGATTCTTATCTCCCACATCTCCCTTTAGCTTTGTATAATCTTGATTTTTGTCCAAAGCCGATATATCTTGGCAGACACTGACAAAGCAAAGGCTAGGAGCCGAGTTGAAGGAAGATGGGCTCCAGATCTGCGGATCAATTTTAAGGAAGGGTGGGAGTAACAGTTAACTCTTGCAAGGGCTGATTCTTCCTGGGTTCCGTCGCAGCAGAAAGGTCATTTGTATGATTTTTCTTGCCTTGGTCAAGTCCGTTGGCCACAGTTATACTTTCTACTGAGAAACGACTTGCCAGTCTGATAAAGACTTCAAAAATATTTTTTTGTGACTCTTACCATTTTTTCCTGGATAGCTAAAAAAATATAGTAAAGGCTCTCATGTTTAGGAAATGTCAATTTTCCTGAAGTTTCACATCAAGGATGTTTCCTAACTATTTAAAAAGCATCGTGATGTTGTTTCATTGTAAGTATAATTTGGGGGAAATTTACAAAAAGAAACATGAGTAAGCTAACGATAGTTTAATTCTCTTTCACTATTAACCATTTTATGCTTTGTGCAAAAGATAATTCAAAGTCTCTCCAACCTTTCACCTCATTTCCTTTCCAAATGGTACTGCATTTATGAAGAAGGAAAATAGATCAGAAAGACTCAGGGATTTTTGGTGTTTTCTAGATGCATAATGCACAGCCATTTTACTACTGAGGAACTGCAATGCAAATGTACTTACTGGTTCTAAGGACTTTGAAGCACAAAGATCCCAGAAGCTACCTCTCCTGCAAGAGGTTCTCTAAGAAATCAAAACAAAATACTTTGGAAAGCCCAAATGGGGTATACCCTAGCCTACTTGCATATTGGGCTAGAAACAGAGCAGCTTTCCAGATCCAAAGCACCATGCAATACAGAGACAAGGAAAACTGTAGGAAAAGGAGAAGGCAGATAGGTACGCTGTACCATCTTTAGGAAAAATTCTGAGCATAAAACCATAAATTACAAAGCAATCATTCCTCTCACTTTTCTGATGTTGGTGGGGGTTAGGCAGAGGATAACAGTGATGAGGAAGCATTGTTCATTTAAACTAAGGAAGCAAATAAGTCATTAAAATTTATGGACATGATAATGTATTGTAGGGAACATTTTAAGAGTGTGGTGTTTCAAAATCCGGAATTGATAGTTGATCCTTCTAGGTCAGCATTTGCTTTTCAACAATATTTAAACATAGGTAATTTATGTAAAAGAAATTATCTTTATACAGAATTAATTGTGCTTTTCAGTGTGTAGAAAAGTTTAATCCAATCTTTTATAATAGACTTGGATACACTATAAAGTACTCTCATTAAACAAAACCAAAGCAAACACCAAATCTTCAACTCCCTCTACAGGTATCTGTCTATTAGCAAAATCACTGCTTTCTAGCAGGAGGACTTTGTGATAAGAGCAGAAATTAAAATACGAGAAATGATGCAGGATAAAAGAATAAAAGAATATTAAAAAGATGTCAGGAGTAGACTCTGTCGGAGGGTGACTAGCAGAATGTGTGAATCTAACATCCCTGAGGCTGGCTGTCTCTTGGTTCTGAGCACGATCTCTGGAGAAACTGCTACATGCGTCAAAGCAAGTGGCATCAACCCTAGAATGTAACACACAAAGAATAATGGTGTAGAGGCTGGGCAATAATCAAGATGATTTATTTATATCTTTTTTTGAATTTAATGTCCTTTGTACTAACAGTGGCTTGAGGCTACTCTAACAAGAAACTGTACAGCAGTGTATAACGTGGTATGAGCCAAGTCTCTGCCCACTCCCAATTGGAAATCTGCCCTTGAGATTAACAAGTCACCTTTAGCACATTCTTGCTACATTTAGCAGTGAATTACCCGTTGCGATTGCTGGAATAGTAAACGCTGGCATCTAGACCCAAGTTTCACATCACTGGGGCTATGACCCCCCATCACTAAGTATTAATTTGACCTGACAATGTGACATTCATCACAAGCTGTTTGTAAAAATTCTGCAATAGTAGTTTGTTTTTTTCTAACCTAAATAGATAAGCTTGGAATATTTACACACACACACACACACACACACACAGCCTAACTTGGACTGAAAGTGCTCTTCTGTAAGATGGAAATTTCATTTTGCACCTGAGTTAACTGAACAGCCACATGGACCAAATGAGTTTCCTTCACGCAGAAATGTGGCAGGTAATAAAGTTGTCTTTGTAGTATACTGAGAACTCACTACGTAAAAATCACTAATTTGGTGACTATGTTAAACACACATTTATATAAAATAGTTCCGGCCCCTGAGGAGCTTATAACTAGTGATGAGGGGAAAAAGGCTTACAAAACTTGGAAAACAGCCAGCAAAAAGTCAGCAATAAGTGCCAAGTGAGTGGTGCAGAGAATAAGGCTCTCAAACTTCAGAGGGGGGAAGCGTTGTTTGGGATTGGGGTGACCTGGGAAGCATTTGTGTAGCTGGTAAGTTATGAGTTTAAAGTTGGAAAATGGAAAGGCCTAGGCACGCAAGAATAACGGGGAAGACATGCCAGGCAGGAGGCAGTAGGGCAAGTGCAGAGCAGAGAATGCTGCAGATGAAAGCAGAGATACGAGTATGCGAGGACGCTGTTGGA
The DNA here is from genome assembly GCA_963575035.1 of Avahi laniger. Classification (NCBI taxonomy): domain Eukaryota; kingdom Metazoa; phylum Chordata; class Mammalia; order Primates; family Indriidae; genus Avahi; species Avahi laniger. The sequence goes on along the minus strand of CAUYSK010092810.1, from coordinate 16,273 downwards.
GTGAATGAATGGGTAAATATTTCTGAAGACACGGTGGGTGGTCCTGTTTTCTGGGGATACAGAGGTGATGAGGTCACAAGATCCTTAATAACAGAGGAGAACTCTGCAGGGCCACAGGATGTAACACAACAAGAAGGACACCACCATCAGACAGGCCCAAGTTCCACCCTGGCTCTGTTATTTATTATTCCATGGTCCTGCACACATTATGTAACCATTCTGACTCTCAGATTCCTCATTTATAACATTGGCATAAGGTTGACTTTCCTGTTAGTTTGTTATAGGAAAGAGTGAGAGAATGTGTGGAAAAAGAAAGACTCAGTAAAAGGCATATGGTGACCATTCTGCAAACCATAGCTGTTCATACAACTCACTGTGTCTCACAAAATGATAAAGACACCGCTACAGACCGGGCGCGGCGGCTCACGCCTGTAATCCTAGCTCTCTGGGAGGCCGAGGCGGGTGGATTGTTTGAGCTCAGGAGTTCGAAACTAACCTGAGCAAGAGCAAGACCCTGTCTCTACTAAAAATAGAAAGAAATTAATCGGACAACTAAAAATATATAGAAAAAATTAGCTGGGCATGATGGCGCATGTCTGTAGTCCCAGCTACTCGGGAGGCTGAGGCAGAAGGATTGCTTGAGCCCAGGAGTTTGAGGTTGCTGTGAGCTAGGATGATGCCACGGCACTCTAGCCCGGGCAACACAGTGCTAGTGTGTCTCAAAAAAAAAAAAAAAAAAAGAGGTTGCTGTGAGCTAGGATGACACCGCTACATATATCATAGGGACCAAATGAATTCAGCACACATTCATCAAGGGCCTATTATGTCCCAGTCACCATGCTATTCTGCTACAGAGGTCAGAACATGAAGTTCACTTTTAAGGGGCAGATTCTAGAAGAGTCTTTAAGAGTATGGGCTTCAAACACATTTGACCTGGACTTCAGCTCTTTAATTTACTAGATTGCAAACAAGAACAATTTAGCCAGTCCCAATCTCATTTCCCTCATCTTTAAAATAAGAATAATAATAACACCTACTTCCTTGAGCTCCTGTGAGAAGTCTATGACAAGGTTGATGAAAAGCACTTAGTGAGTACTCAGAAAATGATAGCTGTGATCAAGAATGTCCCACAAAACTAAGCTCAAGCTCTTGGCTATCTGTGTTATCCTGTAGCCTCTCTTTTACAGGTTAGGCAAACTGATTTCCAGCTAGTTTTCCTCATTGGAATGAGTGGGGATTGGAGATGTAGAAAAAATCATATTAATTGTAACAAAATTTAACAAAAGTGTCTAATGTTATTTGAGAGCATATTGTGTGCCAGAAACTGTTCTAAGTACCTGACATGTATAAATAGGTACATTATTCTAGTAAAATAGTTATCTGTGCAGATTATCATTCTAATACATTATATACCATTTAACAAAATCTTTAACCCAAAAATACTGGCATAGAAAAATATTTGGCTATCTGCAGAAAGGGCAAGGCAAAAAAACAAGAAGCAGAATACACCTGTTTTATTGAGCTATTTTTTTTCTGTTTAATCTGTTGGTAGGGAAAAATCAAGACAGATACACTTATGAGAGAAACAGGAGCCGTATGACAATCTCAGCCAGGAGTTTATAGTCACAAACTGCATAAACACATAAACTGACAGAGACAGCCAAAGTCCTAGTTTTCACACTTGGGCACATTCCACATGGTGATATGTAATTAGCTGTAAATTAAATGGCAATGAGGAAAGTCATGTTTAAGCTACTGGACTGTGGCCCCATTGAACATTAGATGTTAGATGTGGTGTGTAATGTTAACCTTTGTCATCAGACAATCAGAAATAATACAGCTTCATTCAGCAAATTTTATGATTGCTGACTAAAACTACACGAATTTTGTTAAATTGAAAGGTTTTTTTTTGCAAAATGGAAATAAAGAAACACATTGGAGATAATATTTCATTGCACTGGTAAATGTCTGTTGTTTTAGGAAGAGTTTCCTGGATTACCATAACAATTTTGCTTGGAAATGCTATATAGTGCAGTTTTGGACATATGAAACTCTTTCTTTTTAACTCTATAAATTCAGACTTACAACCCATACTGACCATATGACTATCATCTCAAACTGCAAGATGCAATTTCTTTTTCTTGAAATAAGACTTATGAAACCATCTGAAATAGCTCTGGACCTTATATAGTACTTACCAAAATACTAAAGTTAAAAGCTAACAAATAGGAAATATATCATTAGTAGTTCTTTTACAAATAGAGAAAGCTTTAAAGATGAATGGCCAATTTATTTGGCAAAATGACAAGGTTTGGTGTTGGCCCCCACTAATTCACAAAAGCCTATTCTGTAATAATTGTGGAACTCTGAGAGGAATTCTAATTCAACATTTACCTCATTCTAGAGTGACTTTTGGAAAATGTATTCAGTGAGTGATCTAAGTTTTACAGGCTCCAGCACACTCTGTGTTTAGCCAGTTACTCCTGGCAGCAAAGAAATGTGGTCTCTGTCCTCAGCAGGGAATGTTCTTTCTTGGCCAGAACGTCGATCTCCCAGTCCAAATCAGAAATAAATCCATAAAAATGTCTACACTAGAATTTCCTTGTTATAGGAAAACAGTGGGGAAAAATGAGGTTTGGGATTTTATTATATTTCTTTTCCTCTTAAAATTCATTTCTGTATTTTCTAAACTATGCCTTGCTTTTCTCCTCTTTTCTATTTTCCCATGTTTCCATGTTCAACAACTTGGCCAAAGCCTTTCCAATTTCATTAGTTTCTGCTTCATCGTATCCTCCCTCTAATTGCTGTTTTTTCCTTTCTCTTTCTAGATCTTCAGATCTATTTGGGGACCTATTGAATGTGTGCACGTGCATATGCATTTATACATATGTATACAGATTAAGATTGCTTCAAACAGTGTAGATTGGGGCAGAGTAATCAGGGATAGGGAGGTCATGGTCATGGTGTCTAAGAGACGTTGTCCACTGATGAGGAACCAGACACCAAGAAGGTGCTCTTATCCTTGAATCATCCGCTAATTGCAGAGCCAGAACGTGACCCTAGGCCTCTGGACTCCAGGGACCTGTCTGCTATGTGATGCTGCAGAGTCTTTTTTGAAATGTCAGAAGAAGCATTAATAGAAAGTTGAAGATTAGTTTTCACTGCTGTACTGCCTCCAACACCAATTCACATGTAGCACGAATGTCTAAGGATAAATGAGTTCACAAAGTTTGGAGCTTAGAAGAAAAACAAAGAAAAGGAAGTGAACACTTCAGAAGAGAGTCAGATTATGTTACCCGAGATTCTTATGCTTCAGGTTCAAGAAGTGAAGTCAGGCAACACAGAGGAACCACTTGGTTTAGAATTTCTCTGAATTCCTTTAATCCCTTAGGCCAGTTAAAGGGAAATGATCTGACTGTTCTGCATCTGCTAGTGATTGAAGACAAATGGGAAGCGTCGCACGAGTTCCTGTTCAAGAAATATATAGCACACATGGCTATTGTGAAGGTAAGCACCGCAAATCGCAGCCGACCCACTCTGACTAATAAACACAGAGACACTGCCAACATATGGGGAACTGATGCTTGAACAGACACAGAAGGAGTTACCAACATCATGCCAAAAAGCAAAATATAATTTATTACAAAATATGGGTGTATTAGTTCCTATGTTACACTCAGACTTTATAGTCTGGTATGAAGTAGAGAGAATTATTTACAATGAAGCTTTCTTGAGAACTCCACTGCCCTCCCCCCTGCTTTAGTTCTCCAAACATTCTTCTAAGGATGTTAATGTAATGACATAATAGAAGTCTGATTATCTAGGGGAACTTCACAGGCATTTAAACCAACATTACTGGCATGTAGCATTGGTAAGATTCCCACATGGCTTGTAATGGGCTGTGATTCAGTAAAAATAAAATTTGCGTTTACCAAGAAGTTCTATCCATAACAAAAGGAGGTAAAGTCAGGCCAAGCTATTTGCACTTTTCCTACTGCATCAATCCACCAATTACTGCAAGACGGGCATTTATTCCTTCTCAGCCTGCCCACATTAGTGACACTTGCTCCTGACTGCTGTGAACTAGAAAGTGGAGAACATAATCATGAGGTATAGCTGGCAGTGGTATTAATTTTGGTAAAGCAGTATTTTTTGGAACCAAGAGTTGAATGGGAATCTTCATTCAAGCCAAATGTGTCCCAAGCCACAAATTTATTGGGCTCAACTCAAACTTAATTTGAAATTAGGTTTGCAAGAGAAGATAGAAAAAGGCAGTGATGAGGAGAAAGAAAGAAAGAGAGAGAGCGAGAGAGAGAGAGAGAGAGAGAGAGAGAGAGAACTTTAGGAAAAACAGGTTTAATCTAAAGAGAATAAAGACATAGTTTATACCTTTTGCAACTCCCACATGCTAGGTAAAAATAACAGATTAACTTAAAATTTAGTTTGATATCCTCTCATTCACATTTCTCTTTTAAACCACCAAGTACTCAGTATACTCATATGGTATTTCTAATGTCCAAAGAGAGACCAACTTCAATTTCTACTCTGACAGTCTATTAGTACTGTTACTGGTTTTTATCTATGATTAACCCTGAAAATGATTTTTGTTTGGGAAAAAGAAAATTAGCTCATCTTCAACTTTGAATCCAACAACCTCCAAGAATTGGCTTAATTTGTATAATTACCATTGCCAGATTATATTTTAGATTTTTAAATTAATATTGTCAAAATCACTTTTTCCCCCTCAAAAAAAATGCTTGCATTCTAATGTAAAGCTAAGACAATAATAAATATTTGAATATTAACCATTCCAAATACAGTTTTCAAAATGAATAAAGTAGATCAACCTTAAAGAAAGTGCAGAATTCTTAAAGTATTCTGAAATGTTTTGTGTTGTTTCTAAACAATTTGAGTAACCATGTCAAGGAAGTAAATAAGGAGTAATAATAAAGGGATTTATTACATTCATGTTCACGTCACGTTTAAGAGTCTGTGAAATTGTTTTGCATGGGATTCTAAAATGCTAGACTAGTTCTTGGCATAACTCAAAAGCAAGCACTTACATATTCATACTCCTTGTTCTTTTCCATATATAATAACAGAAGTTTGGGAAACTCTTTTGCAAGCAAAATGTCTTTAGGACAAAAATTCCCTCAATTTAATTCTAGCTATAGGACTTAGATCATTTGGAAATGTCTGGGTGTATTAACAATGCCTTATTTTTACTTAGGAAATACAAGTTTCATTTTGGGAAAAAAATCTGACATAGAATTTTGTCTTGTTTTTAAGAGAAAGTGTAAAAGAACAATATTCTTCCTTACAGTTCAGGATCTCCAATATATGAGAGGTGAAAACAATCTATGTGGACAAAAAGTATACTGATATACTTTTTGCTGTGATAAAGTCCTTCTTGCTTGTGAGATTTATGTTTACTTTGGTGTCTCTCACCTTGCTCACCCTTAAGAAGTTTGTTCTTCCTTTAAGTCTCAAATAAAAGCTAACCTTCTCTTTGACGTCCCTTAGCATAATTAAGGCACAATAGATAAAATCAATGAAAACGTCCTAATTCTAGCAAGAGAGTTAGATATCCAGATACAAGAGGTCCAGTCGGCCCCAGGCAAATATATTGTAAAAAGGACTTCACCAAAACATATTATACTCAGAATGTCTAAATTCAGAGTGAAATAAAGAATTTCAAAATTAGCAAAAGAATAGTGTCTAGTCACTAATAAATGAAAACTTAGCAGACTAACAGCAGACTTCTCATCAGAAACCTTGTAAGCCAGAAGAGAATGGGATGTTATTTTCAAAGTGCTGGGGATTGGGGCCAGGTTGTTGGGGCAGGGGGCGGGAGGGAAGCAGCTATCAGTCACAATGTTATATCCTGCTAGAATAAGCTTCAGAAATGAAGGAGAAATGAAGTCTTTCCCAGACAAGCAAATACTGAGGGAATTATCACCAGTAGACTGGCCCTGTAGAAAATGTTCAAAGAGGTCTTACTATAGAAAAAAAAGGTTGATATTAACCATCATGAAAATATAAAACTCACAGGTCTCATAAAACACAAAGAAGAAAGAGAGAGAGATCAAATATCAACATGACAGAATTTCATCAAACCAAAAGACAAAAAGAGAAAAAGAAAGAAAGAATTTATAAAATAACTAGAGAACTATTAACAATGTGACAAGAATAAAACCTCACATATCAATATTAACCTTGAATGTAAATGAGTTAAATATGCCACTTAAAAGATATAAATTGGCAAAATGGATTTAAAAATGATCCAACTATATGCCACTTATAAGAAACTCACCTTACCCATAAAGACACACATAAACTGAATGTAAAGGAATGGAAAAAACATATTCCACACAAACGGAAACCAAAAGTGAGCAGGTATAGCTCTACTTATAACAGATAAAACAGACTTTAAATCAAAAACAATGAAAAAGGTAAAGAAGATTAATATATAATAATAAAGGGAACAATTCAGCAAGAGGACATTACAATCCTAAATATGTATGCATCCAACATTGGAGCATCTAGATTCACAAAATAAATATTACTGGACCTAAAGAAAGAGACAGAATACAATAACAGTGGGGGGATTCAATACCTTACTCATAGCATTAGTCAGATCACTGAGACAGAAAATCAACAAAGAAACATTGGATTTAAATTGGACTTTAGATAAGATAGATTTAACAAACATTTACAGAAAAGTCTACCCAACAGCTACTCAGGATATACATTCTTTTCATCAGAGCTTTGAACATTCTCCAATACAGAACAACTATTAGACCACAAAGCAAGTCTTAACAAATTCTAAAAAATTGAAAACAAGTGAAGTATAGACCACAGTGGAATAAATCTAGAAATCAATATGAAGAAGAACTTTAGAAAATCTGGAGATACATGGAAATTAAACAAGATGCTCCTGAACAATCAATGGGTCAATGAAGAAATTAAGATGGAAATGAAAAAAAAATTTTTGAAATGAATGAAAACGAAAACATAACATACCCAAACCTGTCAGATACAGTAAAACTAGTGCTAAGAGAAAAATTTATAGCATTAAATGCCTTTATCAAAAAAAGTAAAGAGATCACAAATTAACAATCTAGTGTTTCATCTTAAGGAACTATAAAAGCAAGAATAATCCAAATCCAAAGTTAGCAGAAGAAAAGAAATAACAAAGATCAGAGCAAAACTAAATGTGAGAGAGACCAAAAAAAAAAAAAATACAAAGGATCAACAAAACAAAATGTTGGTTCTTTGAAAAGGTAAACAAAATTGATAAACCACTGGCTACACTAACTGGGAAAAGAAGAAAAAAGATCCAAACAAAATAAGAATTGAAAAAGGAAACCTTAGAACTGATACCACAGAAATACAAATGATCATCCAAGACTATTATAAACAACTATATGCTCACAAGCTAGAAAACTTAGAGCAAATGGATGAATTCCTGGAAACATATAACCTTCCAAGATTTAACCAGGAAAAAATAGAACTCCTGAACATACTAATAATAAGTAGTGAGATTGAATCAGTAATATAAATCTCCCGACAAAAGAAGGCCCAAGACCAGATGGATTAACAGCTGAATTCTACCAAACGCTGGTATTAGAAGAACTAATACCAATTCTCTTGAATCTATTCAAAAAACCAAGGAGGTGGGAATTCTCTCTAACTCATTCTACAAGGCCAGTATCACCCTGATGCCAAAACTAGACAAGGAGACAACAAAAAAAAGCAAACAATAGACCAATATCCCTGATGAACATAGACACAAAAATCCTTACCAATATACTATCAAATTGAATTCAACAACACGTCAAAAAGATAATATACCGTGATCAACTGGGTTCTATAATAAGGATGCAAGAATCGTACAATGTATGCAAATCAGTAAGTATAATACATCACATGAAGAGGATTAAGGACAGAAACCATATGATCATCTCAATAGATGCAGAAAAAGTATTTTATAAAATTCAGCATCTCTTTATGATAAAAATCCTCAACAAACTAGGCGTTTAAGGGACATATTTCATAATAATAGAGGCCATATATGACAAATTCACAGCTAACATTACACTGAATGGGGAATGTTGAAAACATTCCCCCTAAGAACTAGAACAAGACAAGGATGCCCACTGTCACCACTCTTCAACATAGTACTGGAATTCTTTGTCAGAGCAATCAGGCAAGAAAAATAAATAAATAAATAAATAAATAAAAGGTATCCAAATTGGAAAAAAGGAAGTCAAATTATTCCCGTTAGCTGATGATATGATCTTATATCTAGAAAACCCTAATGACTCCTCCAAAAAATTCTTAGATTTGATAAATAAATTCAATAAACTTTCAAAATACAAAATAAATGTACAGAAATCAGTAACTTTTCTGTACACTAATAATGATATAGTCAAGAACAAAATGAAGAAGGCAATCCCATTTAGAATAGCTACCAAAAAATAGTACTTAGGAATATATTTAACCAAGGAAGGAGGTGAAAGATCTCTACAAGGAAAGCTACAAAACACTGATGAAAAAAATTGTAGATAACACCAACAAATGGAAAAATATCACATGCTCATCAATTGGAAGAATTAATATCATTAAAATGATCCTATTTCCCCAAGCAATCTACAGGTTCAATGTAATCCTTGTCAAAATACCAATATTATTTTCACATAATTATAAAAAACAATTCTAAAGTTCATATGGTACCCCAAAAGAGCCTGAATAGCCAAAGTAATCTTGAACAAAAACAAAGCTGGAAGCATCACATTGTATGACTTCAAATTATACTACAAGGCTATAGTAACTGAAACAGCATGGTATTGGTATAAAAATAGACACATATATCAATGAAACAGAATGGAGAACCCAGAAATAAAGCTACATACTTACAGCCAATTGGTCTTTGACAAAGTCAACAAGAACATACACTGGGGAAAGGGCACCCTTTTCAACAAATGGTGTTGAGAAAATTGGATTGCCATACGCAGAAGAATGAAACTGGACCCCTATCTCTTCCCACATACAAAAATCAACTCAAGATGGATTAAAGACTTGAATGCAAGATCCAAAATTGTAATAATACTAGAAGATAACCTAGGGAAAACTCTTTTGGACATTGGTCTGGGCAAAGAATTTATGATTAATACCTCAAAAGCATAAGTAACAAAAATAAAAATAGACAAATGGGATTTAATTAAAGTACAAAGCTTCTGCACAGAGAAAGAAATAACAGAGTGAAGGGATAACCTGTGGAATGGTAGAAAATAGTTGTAAACTATGTCTCTGATAGGGAACTAATATCCAGAATTTATAATAAACACGACAACAACAAAAGAGATAAACCCATTAAAAATTGAGCTAAGGACATGAAATGGACACTTTTCAAGAGAACACAAGCAAATGGCCAACCAGCCTATGAGAAAATGTTCAACATCACTGATCATCAGAGAAACACAAATTAAAACCACAGTATTATACCAATCAGAATGGCTACTATTAAATGGGCAAAAAATAACAGATGTTGGTGAGGATGCAGAGAAAAGGGAACTCTTATACACTGTTGGTGGGAAAGTAATTAGTGCATCCTCTACAGAAACCAGTCTGGAGATTTTTCAAAGAACTAAAAATAGAAATCCATATAATTCAGAAATCCCACTACTAGGTATCTACACAAAGGAAAAGAAATCAGTATATAAAAACATACCATCTTTCAGTAGGACTTGTATGTAACTTGGATCCCTGATGAACGGTGCATATATGGTAATAATAATAATAATGATAATATAATACTATAATGGCTGATATGTGGTAATAATAATACAGTATAATACTGTAATAATAATACCACTCTACTGTAATAAGTTATAGAAACTACTGTGCTTTTTCTTTTAATTCAAACAGAACATAAAAACAAACTCATGCAAGTTTAGATAAGAGATAGGAGAAATTTCAAAAAAGAATATGAAAGGTTAATGTTCACCTAATGTCACATCAATGTCTTGCTTACTGGTTGGGGCATTTTTGAGGCAAGAAGATAGCTAACATTATTCAGAAGATGATGATGGAGATGGTGCTGGAGAGGATGGAGTGGGTGCTTGGGAATCAGGATTTGATTCTGTTGCTGAAGGAGGGAGCTTACCACTGACTCAGTTTCGTGAAAAAGGTATCTAGGGTTGTTTGCATAGACTTTTTCTTTTATTTGTCATAAATGGCCTTGTAGCACTGATGTTCTCACCAACTTCTGGGTAAACCTTTATAAAGCACTCACTGTTAGGATCTTGCTCCTCAAGCTTAGCTAACAATGCTTCGATGAGATGAAAAGCTTCAGCTAATTCTTTTGTCATAAATTTTCCTGGCTCTATATCTTCTGAGTCTTCATGTTCTTGTCCTTCTGTCAGCTTCTTCTCTATCTATCTATGAAAAATAGCCACTAGCATAAAGATGCTGCACCACCAAACTGCTTATGCCATGCAGATTTGTTTACATGTGTGGAAGAAACTAGTTCCTGAATTATTAATTTAATTGTTTAATTATACATTATCCTTATGGGGAGACTTGGGAGTATGTTCATAAGTATGGAACACCCTAAGTCGGGTAGTCCGTAACCTGGGGACTACCTGCATATACAATGGAATACCATGTAGTCCGCCATGATATCATGTCTTTTGCAGCAACATGGATGGAACTGGAGGCCATTACCTTAAGTGAAACAACTCAGACACAAAAAGACAAATACCGCATACTCTCACTTATAAATGGGAGCTAAATAATGTCTACACATGAAAGTATAGTGTGGAATGATAGAAAATGGGGACTTGGAGGAGTTGTCGGGTGAGATGGGGTGTATGATGGGAGGTTGCTTGATAGGTACAATGTGTGTTTCTCCAGTGATGGATGCACTGAAGGTCCTGACTTCACCATAATGCAATATCAACGTAACAAAATGGTACTTGTACCCTCTGAATATATACAAATAAAAAATAAATGAGAAAAAAGATATTTCCAGTGTAATAAATAGTAAGTGTTAAAATAGTTTAATAGTTATTAACAGTGAATTAATAGTAAGAGGGATAAAAATCATCTGGACTAAAAGGATTTGGTCAAAAATGCCCTAAGAAACCAGGAAAAGTGGTTCTCAGGCTTCATACTTAAGGAGATGGTACTTACCAGGAAAGAACTTCACGTAACCTAGGAAGGGTAGTCAGATGGGTTTGGCAACCAGAAAATATGACAAATGTCAACTGTAGTCCATGTTCTGGCTTTGTCAACATTAATGTATTCTCTTTTTCATTCTTAAATGCTATAGTTTGAATGTTTGTGACCTCCCCAAATTTCTCCATTGAAATCCTAACCCCCAGTGTGATGATATTAGGAGACAGGGCCTTTAGGAGGTGATTAGGTCATGAGGGTCATGAATGGGATCAATGTTCCCGTAAAAGAGACTCCAGAGAGATCCCTCACCCCTTAACATGTGAGGACAAAGCAAGAATGCATTGTCTGTGAGGAATGGGCCTTACTGGAACCTGACCATGAATCACCTTCATCTTGGATTTCCCAGCCTCTAAAACTGTGAGGAATAAATTTCTGTTGTTTACAAGCCAAACAGTTTATGGCGTTTTGTTATCACAGCCCAAACAGAGACATTAAACATCCCAACAACAGCAAAGTGCTACTGCTTAAAACAAATGTGCTCCTCTGCTCCTTCAGGGGAATAACCAAAATTCTCAACATTTAATGTACCCGGCCTTCTTCCTCTATTTCTATCATGGTATAATAATGATAGACTCTAACCTAGGAGCTAAATTTTGATTTTAATCATCTTCAATAAGAAGAAGAGGTACAGGAAAATCACAGCAGTAAAGAAAACACTAGTAGATACTACAATCTTCGTTTCTATAATTATTATGAGGTCACAGCTGGTAATAATAACTTCCTTCTTCCACTATCTCTTCTGTTCTCTGTTTGTCTTCCTTCAGTTGCACATCAGCTAATTCTGGGTTCTTTGCCTGGTGAGATTGCTCAAAACTTCATTCATAAGGGATATGTCTGTGTGAATATTCTATAGTCAGTCTTCTACGAAGGAGGCAATCCCTGCACCAAGTGGATACTCCTCTCTGCTACCATTGTACGACAGCAATCCTATTTCTGTTGGTAACTAGGAAAAATAACCCCAGCAAGAAGAAAGACCCTCTTTTTTGCTGATTCATTCAGTGGCGTGAAGTACCTATAATGACCAGGTTGCTGTAAAGTTCACAACAATCTACTTCTGGGTTATGTCTACAGATAGCCTAACAATTTTTGTTATCCAGGTTTAAGTGATGTCCCCATCAGGCTATGGAAACTACTCTTGAAGCCATAGTATAGATTGGAGCAGGGATGTTATTATGAAAGATGTGTCCAGTACAAGATTCACACTACTTATTTGTGCTTTCAAGTCAGGTCTTGTGCATATCGCCTATAATGAATGCCAGCTTTCTAACTTACAGCTTCTTGGGAAGTTCAAATTGGACATCTCAGGATACATGATCAAATGTTTTCCTGTGACCAGACTTCAGTCTATGTGTGTCCAGGGCAAAACCAGGAGCTATTTCACAAAAGGAGAAGAGTTAGTAGGTGAAGGGGCATAGCTTTGCTCCACAATCTAGACTCTTACCTGTAATTCTCTGATTGTGTCTCTCTGTCTCTCCACCAGTTCTGACAGCTTCTTACTATGCTACAAAAACTCCCAACATCATTGAGCCCACTAGTTCATAAACCACAGTGATCCTGTTTTGCCTGCTTAGCAGCCAGGACCAGCAAGAGGCCTTTCTCAATCTCTGTTTGTCTGTCAAGTATAAATTGTTCCCAAACATCAAAAAGGTCTACCATGCATTCTTTGATTTGTATGCTTGTTTGTTTTAAAGGTAGGAGGTATAGAGCAACCTAACTTTCACTTTAAAGGGTCTATTTCTGCATACCACAGATCAACACAGTCCAGAAACATCACTGAGGTCCCAGAACCCTGTATTTTAGTGTAATTTATTTTCTACTCTCAGGCAATCATGTTCTCCTTTATGGCTTCTAGAATACTCACTACTCTCTAGGTCCTGTAAACATATCAGTATAGCTGTTGCAGCCTTGATGCAAGTTGACGAAAGTAAACAGTAATCTGTCAGGTAAAAGCAAACAGCTTCTAGTGCTCTTTGCTTATTGACATAAAAAAAAAAAATTTGCCAGCTAAGTAGCAGCACAACAGTCACCAAGGACTGTGTTGATCTGCCCACACATATAATAACAGTTGCAATGAAGATATCACCTAATTAAGCCCACAATAGTCACTGCCATTGTCCCAGACCATGTGTCTTCTGCATAGGTCAACCAGGTGAACTAAGTGGGCTTAATGATGGAAATCTTCACCCAGTCATCTCTCCAGCAAATTACTTCAAGCACTCAATGGAGGACATTATGCCACAATCTGTCTACCTTTCAAAAACTTCAGACTAATAAAAATCACCTTCCTCCTTCCCTGATCTGACCACCTAAGCATTACTTTTCATGCACATTTTCCAAATTTTTGCTGATACACGGAAGAGACATCTGACAAGTATCTTGGCATGCAAGCCTTCTCCTCCCAAGTTTTCAGTTGACCCCTAGAGCCTTCTGTGTCATCTGAGTTTCAACATGGGTCTGGAGGCAGTGAGAACCGGTGGAGGTGGGGCCTGAGAAGTAATGTCTTCCTCTTCAAAGGTGATGACCCAGGTAAGATCAAATCAAGGGCTTTAAGCACAAAAGGGCAGTCTGAGCAAGGTGGGGGAAGGGGGTGACTGCTGCTTCTGACAAGGGGTCCTCAGTGGGGTTTTGGGCTTGGGGTATTTTGTGTTACCCAGTACTCCCCTTATATGCTTTCATTCCATCATTTAGGTTATACCATATTCCCATTATTCAATCCCAAGTCGTATTTTAGAAAGAAAATGGAGTTAGCTAAATTACCATACTTTTATTTCTGTTATATTACTGACGTGAGGAGGTAACAAAGAGACAGTAAACATTTTTGGTGACAGAAAAGTCAATTCTATCGACTGCAAAATGAGTCCTCTACTCATCAGACAATTTTAGCACATTTTTAAAGATATAACACATTAACACAGAGGTTAAACAGTCCTACTGACTCTTTCCTCTTTGTATGACAACTTAATATGAAAATCCTCAATGTAAGAACTATTTTATATGGTGGAAGAATACAGAGTATAAATTCATTGGAAAATTAGGTTTAAAGATAAAATTCCAAATTAAATAACCATATTAAAATGACAGTAGGCGACTCCAGGGCATGCTTTGCTGGGCTATTAATATATGCCCCGAGCAGCTGAAGACACCCAAGGCGTGCATGAATAGATACTAAAACACAACCGGTCATGCTTTAATGCTAAATTAATTGAGCAATAGTGTGACCTGTATGAAGGTCCTTCCTGGTCCAGCAATTACTGAATGGAAGAAATAAAGGTGTTGTCAGACGCTGCTTGACCACACAACTGTTGGTTTGCATAAATGAACATAAAAATGTTTTATAAAGTACAATTGGTATTTTTGTTTTGGTTTTTGTTTGTTTGTTTCTTCTTTTTTATCTCCAAAGATGGTTTCAAAGTTAGAACATGGAAGATCATCTTTTAATACTTTTAGGCTATAGTGTTTAAATTATTCCTTTTTGAGCTTATAAGTATAAAGGCACATCTGATGACTTTAGTTTCATACTTTTTCATATTATCAGTCTGATCAATGAGTTATAAAAGTAGACACTCAACAAAAGCAGATTCAAAACACACATGTACTTCTTATAGGAAGCAGGTTTCTAATCAACTGAGTTTCTCCACCACACTTACAAATTCTGTCCATTAATTCTTGTTTTTATGTAATTCCTTTAGTGCTGAATTTTTCTAAATTTAACTTCAGAATCACTGCTAGTGAGAAAAAGTTCTTAAAACATTTTAGATGATAATTGCCTTGTAAATGTAGATGCCACTCTTCAAATGAAAAGAAGATAGGAAAAATTACATATTTGAAAATACATTTAGTATATGGTATAGAATATATTAGTCATCTTTTCCTTCTATTTCAACCTAGGTCTTAACATATTTATTATATCAGTAAGTAAAATGATTTCTTAAACAAGATACATAAGGCAGAAGCCTATGGAAAAGATTATTATTTGGCATTAAAAATTAAAATTAAAAAATATTCATGACAAAAGACACTATGAACCAAGTTTAAAGACAAGTTACAGATTGGAAAAAGTTATTTGCAATTCAATTTACTTAGAGCTAGTATTCATAATATATAAACAATTCCTATAAATCAATATAAAGAATCCAAAAGAAAAGTGGAAATTATATGGAGAGATAATTTATAGAAGAAGAAACCTGGATATGCCAATAATCATATGAAGAGTTGCTCATGCTCACTGATTCTCAGTACAAATTTAAGTAAGAAAATACCATTTCACATCAATCCAATTGGCAAAACTTAAAGTGTCAGACTGCTGATGGGAAAGTACAGCTACATCTGAGAGAAATTCAACAATTCCTATTGAATTAAAGATGTATAAACCATAGTACTCAGCAATTCCACTTCTGGTTATATCCAATGTGGAAAATCCAACACAAGTACACAATGAATCATAAATAAGGAGGACCATTAAAGCACACATTCAAAGTGAAAAATTGGAAACAACACAATTGTTTATTGATGAAGGAAAGAGTGAATAAACTGCTGCTGATTCATCAAAAGAAAAAAGTAATTAAAATGTTCTATATATGAATATGTCCAAAGCATAACATCGAATGAAAAAAGTAGTTCATTAATGACTATGTACAGGATGATAGTATGTATGCAAACTTATAACTATAAACTAATATGATGTATTTTTATGGCTACTATATGGAAAAAATATAGAATAATGTCAAGATATAAAACACTCTAAATTTAGAATAATAGTTTTCACTGTGGAGAGAGGGGCTAGAAAAGTGAATGGAGAAATATAGCTGACTCTACCATTTTATGAAGGAAAAATATCCTAATGATAAAATCTCTTAAATTCACAAGAGGATCGACAACCTAATAAATAGAATCAAGGAATTGGAAAAGGAAGAGCAAACCAATCCCAATCCTAGGAGAAGAAAAGAAATAATTAAGATCAAAGCATAACTACACGAAATTGTAAACAAGAGAATTATAGGGAAGATCAACAAAATCAAAAGCTGATTTTTCA
>CAUYSK010092808.1:0-19742 GCA_963575035.1 Avahi laniger | reverse complement strand
ATTCCTCATGACAGATAGCTTTATGACAGATGACCAAGCGCCTGGGGTCTTGCAAACAAGCTAAGGCATCTCATTATCCTGCATACAGTAATGAGATAAAGAATGAGATAAGAAGTAGAGATGCAAACGTCTGCTTCCCTTGAGCAATCGTCTGAAAGGAATAAAAATGTGTTTTCCTCAAGGCGCCCAAGGTAGTCACGTACCAGGAAGCAATTGCCGGACATAGAAAAAGTATATAATAAAACGACAGGTAGAATTGACTACTTCAGTCTTGTACGTCTTGTGTGTGTGTCTGTGTGTTTCTTTCTGTGTCCATCTCCCATTCTGCAATCCAGGCCATGACAAAATACATCTAAGTAGTAATTCCTCTCAGTTTTGATTTTCTGAAGAGTCTTTATTTTACCCTCACGTTTTAATAAAGTTTAGCCAGCTATGGGACAAGTTAACAATTACTTTTCTCTTAGTATTTTGATGATATTATGCTAATGTCTTCTAATTTGTATAGTCGTTGAGATGTCAACTTTCAGTCAAATTGTTGTTCCTTGTAGATAACTAAAAAAAAAAAAATCTGACTTGTGACCCTTCAGTGTCCTCAGAACACCAGGAAGTGTGCCATTTCCCAAATGAGAATGGAGAAAGAAGAGCTGGTGGCTTGAAAAGAGCAGAAAATATAAGAAATAGTCATCTTGCAGAGTGAAAGTGTGAATGAGTAAGGGAATTGTGTGATCACTAGCACACGAGATCCACTTAAAGTGAGACCTGTCAACATGGTTGTGTATTTTCTGCTCCCCATGTTGAGCAATCCAAATGCACATTTACAGAAACTGAAAAATTAGATTTAATAAGGGATCAGGGCCTGCTAAATGATTTTATTGAAAAATAAAGAGGGGAGACCAAAAGGCAAAAGAGACTTGAGGGTTGAAGATTATGAAAACATACAAGGTTGGTGAATATGTTCAAAAATCAACAAATTCAAGGTCCAGCAGATTTAATGGATTGTTCTAGTTGGGGGTACTAGAAAGAGTGAGCTGGAAAGCTAGGACATGGTAGATGAAAGTGGAATGCTTAAAAGTGAGATTAATTAAAATCGAGATCCAGATATTTTTCCTTTCCCTGTGCTAATATGGATAATTTTAATTATTCTAGTTGTTTAATAACTCTGAGTAACTTTTATGATGAGTTCCTTTCTTTTTCTTCTTGTTCAGATTGTCTAAGCTATTCTTGTCTTTTGATCCTCTGAAATGAATTTTAGGGTCAGCGTGCCATGCTCCTTGAAAAACAGAGATTTTGATTGGAATTATAGATTAATTTAGATAAGAACTGTTTTTTCATGTTGTTTTCCCATCCAAGGTAGTCCCTATAATTTAGGTCATCTTTTCCAGCTTTTGATTACATTTATTAATTTTCCCCATAAAGATCTTTCATGTTTTTTGTTAGATTTTTCTATTGATAGATATATAGGTAGTTTTTATTGCTACTGTGCTTTGTATTTTTTTTTTTCAACTAAATGTTCTAAGGAATTTTTTTCTGATGTTAAGTAGGCTGTTGATTTTTGCATATTGGCTTTTGTCCAGCAATTTTGCTGAATTTAAAAGCTTTTAATAGTTTGGGCATTTTCTTGTGTTTTCTATGTAAACAATATTATGTGATATGATTTTACTTTTTACTTAGATCTCTTATTTTATTTTATTTTTTTGTCATGTTATTATACTACTTGGAAGTCTAGGCCAATGTTGAACTGAAGCAGTAAGTGTAAATCTTTACTTTTTTCCTGACTGTTAAAGGTAATACTTCTGATCTATCTCAATTAAGAATGATTCTTACTGTAGATTATTTGGTAAATAACCAATTACTAAAGTATTTATCTGCCACCCACATCTAAGTGTCTGTATGTTTTCTTTGGGACTATTCAATTTCCCCAGGGTGGGACATTTACTCTTCTACCTGCAGGTTAGGCCTGATAGTCAAATGTTCTCAGTGCCAAGACAAGAAGGGCACTTGTAATCTCATCATGAAATGATGTCTCTGTTTGGTTCCTCATCCCTGCCCTTCACTGTCTCCCAGATTTGAGCCTATCAGGTACAATCCTTCCAGGGTGTAGATCTGTCTTTTGCTAGGGTTGAGTGGCCCTGTGTGAGAGGGGACCCATTTCTCAGGTGGAATTTCAACCAAACCTTCTCTTTTCAATACTCTCCCTCATTGGGCTTTCAGAGGTACTTTGATGCCTCCATTTCGGGCATGTCTGGGCTTCTGCTATGTAAGTTAGGTACTTCCTATTGCCTTCCTAACCCCTTCAAACTGGCTGGAAGGTTTCAGCTTTTTCTGCTCTGCTGAGTTAGTTATCATTTATTCATCCATATTCCTTCTTTTTCAACTTTTTTGACATTTCTCATTTCTTCTTCTGTTACTTTGTGTTTGTGGCTTTATTCCTTTTTTAAAATTATTTTTTTGGGAGTTTTAGGGGGAAGTAAGGATAATTGGTTTGAATTTCTAATATTTAACTGGAAGTCCTGATTTATATTTTTGTCCCTTTCTTTCATAATTTCTATGTGAGCACATATCCTATGAATAGAATATAGCTGAGTAAAAATCTGATTAAAAATTCAATCTGAGAAATTTTGTTGTTTTTAATTGGTAAGTTTAACTCATTTATATTTTTACAAGCACTGTTACACTTAAATTTATTTATTTATATCATGTTACTTTGTATTTTTATATACATTTTTTTCCTTTTCTCTCTTTTTTCTAGTGTTTATTTTATTGAATTTTTTATA
The DNA here is from genome assembly GCA_963575035.1 of Avahi laniger. NCBI lineage: Eukaryota > Metazoa > Chordata > Mammalia > Primates > Indriidae > Avahi > Avahi laniger. Next base: position 16,968 of record CAUYSK010092808.1, on the reverse strand, counting down.
TTCTCTGATTTCTCCTCTCTATTAATTTAGAACTTATAGATTCTATTTCCATGGATTTAGGGATTACACTTAAATTTTAAACTTACATACTTGATTTAACCAAATCTAAACTTAGTCAATACTTCTACCCTTATTTGGATCAATGAAAGCCCCTTAGAATCATTAATTTTGATTGCCAATTCTTGATTACCATCCTCTCCCACCTTTCAGGATTCTTTTGTCTTATGGTTAGCTATATATTTTTCTACATACCCTCATTACTCATCATCATCATCATCATCATTATCGTTTAACAATTTCTTCGCTTGCAATTGCTTCTTTCATTTACCATTTTCCTTCTGGGTTCAATTAATCTATTACTAAAGAACATGCTTTAGGAGTTTTTTTTCAGTGAAAGTCTTTGAATAATACATTCTCTTAGTCTTTAGAAAACTAAAAATATATTTTTTCTCTTTCATTTTGAAATTCTGGTTAGCCGAGTATAGAGTTTTAAGGCCATAGTTAGCTCTTGCCACACCTTGTAGGTATTTTTCATTGTCTTCTGACACCTGTTGTTGCCATGGAAAATCCGATTATTATTCGTAGTTAATTTCTTCTTATTTTTTCCTTTTAAGACTTTCTTTTTGCCTTTTTTATTCTCCAGATTTATTGAAATATATCTAGGTATGGATTTATTTTTATTTTTTATACTTATAAGATTAAAAAAATTTAGCTGTGAATTTATTTGTTTTTTATGCTTACAAATTTTTGTGCTGCTTTAATCTGAGGAGTCATATTTTTCATCAATTCTGGCAAATTCTCAGCCATTATCTTCTCAAATATCACCTCTGTTTTTTATTTTTTTGGGCCTCCAGTTTTATGTAAGTTATAAAATCTTCTCATTCTGCCCTCTATTTCCACACCTCTTATTTTTATTTATTTGTCTTGGAATAATTATATCTTCGGTAATACTAATTCTTTTACAAATTTAACTAATCTTTATTTTAACTCAGCTGTTGAGATTTAATTTCGGTCTCATTGGTCCTTTCTCCAAATTTTTCAGCTATATTTCCCCCAGAGCATTCTGTTTTTTCACTATAGCTTCCATTTTTTTCTTAGCTCTTTATTAAAAAAAGATAATAATCTTTCTCAGATTATTATCCCTGTTATCTCAAATTCTTAGTATGATACATATTCCAGTTTGCTGTATCTGCTGACTTTCTCTGATGGTGAATTGTCTCCTCATGTGGTGTATAATTTTTGAATGTGAATTTATTTTCATCATTAGAAATTTTTTACATGTGTGTATATGTGTCCTGTGCAGCCTGCATAAGAGTTTTGTTTTGCCTCTGCCTAATGCCCTTGGGATTTTTAGGTTGTCCAATCAGCCTGGAATTCTAGCATCATTTGAATAGTATAAACTCTAGAATTGCTCAGACTTGACATTTAATTTCTTATGGGACAATTCTATTTTATTTCACCTAACATTTTGGGAAAGGACATGTTTCCTTGACACTTCTCTAGGCCATAAGCTGATTATATATTTTAAGTGGCAGTTGCTATTAACAGTGTAAGTGAAAAATTTATTAGAGAGGCTGCTTAGCCCAGTCTCACAGGGGAGGGACTTGTGGCCTTGGGGCCACATGTGGCCTTCTGGATTATTGAGTGCGGCCTTTTGACTTCATCCAAATATTATGGAACAAATTCTTTTAATAAAAGGATTTGTTCTGTGAAGTTTGTATTTGGTCAAGGGGCCACACTTGGGGATCTGGAGGGCCACATGTGGCCTTGAGGCCACAGGTTCCTGTGTCAAAAGAGGTGGTAAAGTGTAACTAGAGAGAGAAGCAGAGCAAGTGCATCTTCAGGGTCATTTAGGGGGTAATGGCTTTTTTGTCTTATTCTTTGGTGGTTCCAAGACTAAATTGTCTTTTTTAGGTCATTCCATTTCTGGAAGTTAGTAGTTACTGTGATTCCCTGAGTTTTCTGGTTTATATTCTCCTCCCCTTGAAATTGTTCTTTCTCCAAAGATGCCCTCTCTGTGCTGTATATGACCAAGTCCATTTTTAGCATGAGCTTTCACTTTTTTGTTCCTTGCTTTTTTGGTAATCATCAGTGGATGTATTATCCCCACTGGACAATCTCCATGTGTGCTATTAATACATTATCTAATCTACATTTCTCTAAATATTATTTAAGTCTCAAGACCCTTCCAAGTTATGCCACTTTCTCCCATTTCTGGTCTTCATTGCTCTTAGAGTTAGTAAGATGCCACTTAGCAGTTTATCATTTCCTACTTGTATTTCTCAAGTGAGATGGTGATCAACTTGAAAGTTGGGGTCATATCTTGGAGAAACTTCGTAGTTCACATAAATCTAATTCATGCTATTGTTAGTCACAGAGACGTCTCTTTCTGAGACACATTTCTCAGGTTTCTGAGCATATGCATTATTAGTTTATATCAATTGTCTAAGTGTATAATATAGGTATTTTAAAAAATAAATGGTGGAGGACTATGAATATTTCTCCCCTTCATTAGGACTAGAAGAAATAAAATTTATTGAATTTGCTGTCTTTTATTTTTTTCCCTACTTATTTGTTCTTTACTAAGTGAAATGTATTTTTGGTAGTATGTAAATAATAAATGCAAACAAAGTAGTGGTTTTAAGTTAAAAAGCTCATTTATCTCTCATTCCTCTAGCCACAGGCATGAGAGATAATTAGCCTACATTAATGAAAAAGAATCACTAGCTTTTATTTTTAAAATTTCTACTTTAGAATTTATTGAGATTATCTCAGGCAGCGTTAAATATGAGATTTCCAATGATGGCTTTTGAAATTTATTTTATTCTGGTCTTTTCTAATAGACCTATTAGAGAACTGACACATTTCTATTTCTCTTCATGAATAAAAGACAATAGAATTACTCAAGTGTTAACAGGTATTTATAGAGATACATACATATTTATCTAGTTCACTTTCTTTTTTTTTTTATTAGACACAGCTGGTATTTGAAGAGAAACAAATATAGACCTTATAGTCAAACAATTAACGTGAGAGCAGAATTTATCAGTTTTTCTTTAAAAAGTCAGAATTTCTTCCATATTCCCCAAGTGTGTTATTAATTCTCTTGGCATGTTATCCAGCAAAATGAAAGTATTTATGAATGTGGCTACTTCTTTTAACAAGGTCCAATAACTGCTTCCTAAACCTCGTGTTTTTATATCAATTACATACAGTAAGCACTGAAATCGACCAAAGAGAACTGCAGAGGCCTTACTTGAGATATTCATGTTAAATGAGGACTGCTGCTTGCCAAAAGTAAAATGTGGATATAATTTTATAACACCATTTTATAATTAAAGTCATAAGTGAGGTTTCCTGCCATTGTTTAAAAATGTGTCATGATAAATTTAAATCAAAGATATGGGCAAAGAAAGGTCTGCAAAGTAACGGATGAAGGCAACTAAGATGGTGCAGGAACAAGACTCAGTGCAGAAAAGAAACACATGCAAACAATTTTAGTGAATAATTACATTTATTGTAGATGGGGTTCTGTTTTAGAAACTATAACCACTTAGAAACGGTTTTCATTCATGTCAGATTGAGGTTAACTTGTTGGTACTGTCTCTCTATAGAAGGATTTTTATTTTTTTTTTTACCAGCAGGGAAATTTAATACATTGATTTAGTGATAAGACCATGTCTTCTGACCAAACACCCAAGAAAAAAAAGTCCCTAAAACTGAAGAATGTGATTTCGGCATATAGAAGCTTGCAGTAGTTAGCACTGCCGGAGTTAGAAAATAAAAATATAGGACACCCATTTAAATGTGAATTTCAGATAAACCACAAATATATTTTTAGTATAAGTGTGTCCCATGTAATATTTGGGACACACTTATACTAAAAATTGTTTATGGTTTATCTGAAATTTAAATTTAACTGGGTGTTCTGGATTTTACCTGGCAACCTTAACACAAGTAAAAATACAAATCACAAAAAGCCATCACAAAAAACTTTGCATTTTTAAGCTAAATATTTGAAGGAGAGTAAATTTAAGTGATCGAAACAGAGAATGAGGTATATGTATTTTTGTACTGTCAGCCCATTAAATTTCTAGTATTTACAGTTATGCCAATGAATAACGTAAATACTAGATGATTTCTGTTCAGTGATGAGAAATATTTTTGCTTTGCCGGTGGACCTGGTTTGCTAGTGAACACAACTCATTTAAAAGAGCTTGTCCCTGAAGGAGATAATGTCGATTCACATACATGGAGAGATTTAATCATTAGGACATTCCTGGCTTTAGTAAGTCATGTTCCTTTAATGTGAAGGCTGTTCCCAATGTATCAATTCATTCATCTTGTCTCTAATACAAGCCATGTGTTTCGTATGGGAGTTGAAAGGACATTAATCAGAATCTCCCCGTTCAACCAGTCCAAGGGGATACGAAGTCTGTGGTTACATCTCAAATGTCAAGATAGGGGGAAATGGATAATAGCATTCAAGGCATATCACTTGTAATCCATACCGTTGTTACGATTGCTGTGGAATATGTTGGGGATGGGAAGGCAATGCACCATAAGGCAGTGTCTGTTCAGTGGAAACTGTGGCTGGAAGGGGCTGAAGGGCTGTATCTGCTTTTCTTCAGCAGTCACAACTCCCACCGAATCCATGAGAAGGCAAGAATTGGTATTCAAACTTATGTATAGTTGATTGTCCTTTAAGAGTAGAGGAAATGTATAGTCATCTATGACTCAATTTCCTTGTTATAGATCAGTGGTTCTCAATCTTGGCTGTATATAGGAACCACCTGGGAATTTTTGGAACTCCCAATGCCCAGACCACACCCCAGATCAAGTAAATTACAACCTCTGGGGCTGGAACCCGGGCATCGGTTGTTATTGAAACTCCCCAGGTTGTGCCAGTGTGCAGCCAAGTTTGAGAACCACTGGCTCATCATGGGAAATTCTGGTTATAGGCATGGGAACACCTGCTGACTTATTGTCATTTATGGCATTTGATTTCTTACCAATTTATCATGTTATATTTGGAAACTATATTTACAAAATTTTGCTAGTTTGTTCTCTCTCTTTTTCTGTCTTAAGATACTTGCCACTGGAACCCAGCCACCATGCTGTCAGGAAGTCCAGGCTGCATGGAATGGCTACGTCTAGGAGTTCTGCTGGGTAACAGCTCCAGCTGAGGTTCCAGCAGGGAGTCAGCATCAACTACTAGATGTGTAAGTGAAGCCTTCATGCCTGGTTGTACCTAGTCATTCCCCAAACCCTGAGAGATGAGAAAATGATTCTTGTTGTTTTCAGTTACAACAATAGATACTGAAACAGCAATAAATAGCTGAAGCAGCATCTTATTTTTATTCTTCTATTTGTTAATACAAGTATTTTTCAAACATGTATATGTAACATCAAGCATTAAACAATATTTATAACCTATCATCTGAACAAGGCAAGATGTTTAACAAATTTAAACTTAACCTCCTGTGCCTTTTTGGTTTTCTATAAATAAATTTGAGATTGTTACTGTATCTTACATTACACCCCTACCATTTAAGAAATGTTTTAATAATTGCTCTAAGAATCATATGCCTTCAATCGTGAGTGGTGTGGGTTTTTTGTTGTGTATCTCACTACTATTCCAGGTGTCCCATGTCTTTCTCTTTCTTGGATTCATTTTTTTGTTTCACTGGGATATATTCTTGAATCATTTTTCAAAAATGGTGTGTAAATATTAAGCATTTTTATTTCTTGCTTATTTAAAACTTTAATTTTGTCCTCACTCTATTACCAAGCCCTTCTGTTCAGTATCTTATTTTGGAAATCACATTGTAATGTTGAAGAACCCCTTTTTGTTCTCTGAGTGCTTCTTTTTCTTAGTAGCCTATTTTTATTTTATGGGTTCACTATCTTCTCATAATTAGAAAATTTTTAAAAATTCTCATCTATTTCCTATATTATTGATTTTTGCGTATATCATTTGTGCTTTCATATCTTCAACTATCTGGTACAGTCACCACATGTTCACGAAAGGAGGACTAGGTTGGTTACTAAAGGTATCATGCACAGGAACCATCTGGAAGTCTCTTTCCACAGTAGGCACATTTCCTTCTAGCATGCACAAATGAAAAACAGTGAGATGAGACAAATTTGGAGGGACCTGGAGTCTCATTTCCTTTTGAAATTTAGCAAAGAGCTGACTCAGCAGATCTGAGTGAGCTCACTAGGCTGATACCAGGCACTCGTCTCCTTGAGACAACCTCCCCCAATTTCTTCTAACAAGGCCTCTTCATTGACCAGAGAGTTCAAGTAACAAAGTCTAGTAGGTGTTCCCTTTCCCTGACCCCATAACATTGCAGAACATTATGGGATCAGAGACCCACTCTATTGGAACGTTGGCCACGTTCACCTGGCCTAAGCTGTCAGCTGATGAGATGTCTGGAGACTGTGTACAGTATATTGCTTCTCTGCTTATAATTTTTTTCATGCATAAACTCTTGACATCTGCATTACATAGTACTAGGTTGTGGATCTATGACCCATTTGTATGACAAGCAGGGTAAGAAATCCAAAGCTGAGATGGCTTCACTGTAGGCAGTGGAATGATGTTTTTAGTGTCTCTACATTGTTGCCCTTTGCTTTTCTCTTCACGTTTATTTTGGATTTATGGAGTTCTCCCTTTGGTCCTAATTTCTACACTCAAGCTTTCCCCCACACTTTGTTTAGAAGACATTTATCGTGACTGTCCTGGAGGCAAAAGCAACAGCCAGCAGCACTGCACAGAGGAGTCAGGGCACATGTACATTTAGTGTTTTTGATATCAACTATCAAGAGGTGGGGGGAGAGAGAAGGGGAGAGAAGAGAAGAGAACAGTGCAACGCTAAAAGCAGCACAGTAAAGAACCCTCCAGTCTGCTCATTGGCGAGGAGTGAGACCAAGTATTGTGAATTTGTAGTTTCTTCAATGTGCTTCAGTCCCCATATGCCACTCGGAGTTGAGCATCTCATCAGGTTGAGTGTGATTATAATGTTTAAAGATATATATTGTTTTCTGTACAATGTGTACTCTCAATGCAAGTGGAGAACTTTATCTTGTGCTTACGTGAAAAATTGGGATCTATTCCAATGCTGGAGAAAAAAGTGTCACAAGAGGCAGTGTATCTGTAGTCTCACAGTGACTGAAGGTATTTTCAAGGCCAATAGATAATTTTTGTTTTGCATAATGACCTTTAAAGCAACCGCCCTGAGGGCCTGACCCACCCATATGGGCCAGCCTTTATTTAAGTTCCCACAGGATTGCTCCATTCCCTGTTTCCATTCTTTGCCTTGTTAACTCAGAGCTTGGAGATTCTTTAGGGCTGTTGGGGAAGAAGTTATTTTACCTGTGTAAACTCCTATGCAAGTTCTATTTTAGGGTGGGATTTTTCTCTGTTTTATTTTCTACATTAATATAATTCCATCTGCTTACATTAAAAAAGTTCTTGTTTTTGAAATTACCTACTAATCCATTCTGATTGCAAAAATTTCAAACCATAGAAAATTATAAGAAAGGCCTTCTTTAATTGTTCAATCTAGAGTAGACCTAAATCCCTTTCTTTCCCATCATTCTGTTAAATTTCTATTCAAATGTGTTTTTCAGAACTTTATCATTCCTGCCCATACATGTCTGTGCATACTTTTTAAAATGTGTCTTAGCAATCAAATGGTCTGTTTGCTCTATTTACAAACAACCCCAACTCAGTGTCTTAAAATAACTTTCATTTTATTATATCTTATGATTCCATAGGTTGACTGGGGCATAGCAGGTCAGTTCTTCTACTGGTTTTCCTTGGACTCTGTGGACAAAAATGTCCATAACAATATTTCTCATTCTATATGCTCATCAAAAATCTTGGCCAGGCACGGTGCCTCACACCTGTAATCCTAGCACTCTGGGAGGCTGAGGTGGGAGGATTGTTTGAGCTCAGGAGTTCAAGACCAGCCTGAGCAAGAGCAAGACCCAGTATCTACAGAAAATAGAAAAATTAGCCAGGTATGGTGATGTGCGCCTATAATTCCAGCTACTCTAGAGGCTGAGGCAGGAGGATCGCTTGAGCCTAGGAGTTTGAGGTTGCAGTGAGCTCCCACTGCACTCTAGCCAGGGCGGCAGAGCAAGACTGTCTCAAAAAAAAGAAAAAAAAAAAAAAGAATCTTACCGTGCCTGGATGAAATGGTGGAATCTATTCCCTTCTCTTGAGCTGGGTGGGCCATTGTGAAGGGCTCACAACTAGTAGAGTATGGCAGAAGACATGCTATGTAAATTTGAGAATAAGTCATAAAAGATGATGCAGCTTCCCCTGGCTCTCTCCTGAGACACTTGCACTTGGAACACAGACGCCATGCCCTGAAGCAGCTCAGGCCATATGAATCCTCAGTCCTGCCTGAGACTCCAGCTGATAGCTAGCACTAACTTGCCACACTGTGAGTGAGCCAGCTTGGATGTGAATCCTCTAGCCCTCAGTCAAGTTCGTTCCAGCTGATGCCATGTGCAGCATAACATGGAGATGCTGAGTTCTGCCCAAATTGAAGATGCATGAGCAAAATAAATGTTATTGTTTTGATCCACTGTGTTTTGGAGTGATTATTAAGCAGCAGTAGGATAATTGGAATAGTCTCTCTTATGCAGGTACAGTGAGAAGGTGGTATGGAATTGGATATATGGTACTTTAATATCCTTCTATATGGCCTCTCTTTCTAGAATGAGAACCTGAACTCCTTTTGTGGCAGCTCAGGGCTCCAAAAAGGAGGAAGTGAGAACTCCCAGGCCTTTTTAGTACCTGAACTTGGACATACCAGAATGTCACTTCACCCATATTCTATTGGCCAAAGCAGTCACAGGCCAAATTCCAGGGGAGCAGTTATAAGCTCTACCTTCTGATAGAGAAACAAGGAGTGGCACATGAATATCATAAGGGAAGGAATTGAAGGTGGCTGTCTTTGGAAATAGCTGCCACGCTGTCCCTCATTAAGATACTAGTCCACGAGGGCCATCACCTTGTCTCTTATGTTCATTGTTGGGTCTCCGGGACCTATTGGTGTAATTGGCACATACTGGCTCTGAAAATATTTATGGCAAAAATGAATAAGTACAGAAGTGCGTGACTTTCTTTGAGACTATTTCTTTTGACTAGAATACTTTCTCCTCTTTCCCTAAACTATCTCCCATTTCTTGTCAAAACTCTGTTTAAATGCCTTTTCCTTCCTGACCCTGGAAAAGTTTGTTAGTCTCTCCTCTTGGCTCCCTTAGTATTTTGCTCCTGTCTCATTTTTGTGTTGGGCATTGATCGGTTTCTCTTTGGGAGGATCTCAAAAGGCAAAAATTCTATTTTTGTAATATCTTTGAATGGCTTCCAGCATCTGGCAGGTAGTATGCTCAGAAATATAGCCATGGATTAGCATAGAGGAACACAAGAATGGAATCAATTCCTTTTAATTCTAGAGTCCACAACTTAATAGAGAAATAAAAAAAAATTTTAAGTACTTTTTAAGGAGTGCTTATGACTAAAAAGCCTTGGGTAAGGTTGAGGGTAGGTGAGAAATGAAAGATCCTTTAGTCCAGAGAAGGGAAGTCATTTCAAAAGAAAAATACTGAAATTATTAAAATGTTACAAATAATTATGTCAGCTTGCAACAATAGGAATATCCAATCTTTTGGACTTCATTTGTAAAATGGGGGATCATAATACTCCTTATAATCATTTAAGGTTGATGTGAGGAGTAAATGAACTAAAATATACATAATGCTTAGACCAATGCCTGGAATATAGTGTTCAATAAATGGTAGCTGTAATAATCAGCCCTCCCACGATACCTGCCACTTACTAACTGACCATTTCTGCCAGAAACTGTACTCAATGATAATATGGATACCAGGTAATGGGTATTTCTTTACTAAAGTAATTCACCATGAAGCAAGAAAGTGGAAGAGGCCTTTCCTGAAATACCAACAAGGTTGTGCCACTTCCAGGAGATCTTTCTTATTATTTTTCAGTGGCACTTCTCAGTGGCCGGAATCTTCTCCAATGCAAAAGGGAAGAGCAGGCAAGGCTGAGATTTGCCAATTTTGCAATTTGGTGAACAGTTAGAGAAGCCTGCTCAGCTGTCACTTAGAAGAGCAGAGAAACCCACAGGTGAAAAATTGCCAGGCCTAAGGTTTCTAGCTCTTGAAAATTGGAAGCTTGTCTTATGTAGCAATTTCTTTCCATCCCTTTATGGAGCTAAAAATTAGACTGTTACATCAAAAACAGCCTTCTGATGAGAGTTACTCTGAATAGAGAGATGGTGTAGACCCGGCCTAACTACCCTGCAGATGCTGATGAAGGACCACGCAGATGTGTCACAGAGGCGGCTGCATGCAAACTTCGCACCAAACCCTCAAGGTTTCTTGGAGAATCCATCTTCATCTGAAATTGCTTTGTTTGGTACCCTAGGCGGCCAGTTCAAGGGCAGACTGCCCAGACAGGCCTCTTTGTTAGCTGCCAGCTAATTAATTTACCTCCAAAATGCAAAATAAGGCCTATTGTTCTCACTAGTTTTTTCCTCTTCCTTCTCTCCCATCACTGTTTTTTTTTTTTTCATTTAAATAAATCAGGTTTTTACCTTTGTTTATTGACAACAGTCTTATGGCCATCTCTTTTATATACAAGCAGATTATCTGGCATGCAGATAATTAACTATACATCTCTGAGTCATTCTTTGATTACACATGACATCATGTCATCTTGTATGCAGTCCCTTAGAATTTAGTGAATGCCCTATTTTGATTTTTTTCAATATAAATTCTATTTTTGGAGGCCAGATTTATAATACAGAAATGAAGGCAGTTGCCTTGTTGAGGTAGGATGGGTCACTATACAAGTGGCCCTTGGAGACTTTGATCTGGATGTCACATATATTAAAAATGCTTGAAGATGTGTCAGCTGAAGATACAGTTAAATATTTTAACCATTATTGTCCAGTTAATTCTAGTATATAAGTGATGGAAAGTTAATTATTTTATGAGATCTCTAGGGCATCTGAGATTTCTGAAATCCTCAACTAGGGGGAAATTTTGCCCTCCAAAGGACGTTTGGCAATTATGGAGATATTTTTCGTTGTCACAGCTGGGGTCAGGGGCAGTGGAGTGTTACTTTCATCTAGTGGGTAGAGGCCAGGGATGCTGCTAAACGTCCTGTTAATACAATGCACAGCTCCTCGTAACGAAGAATTATCTGGCCCACAATGTTAATAGTGTCAAGGTTGAGAAACCCAGCTGTAGGGCCATGGTCCTGCTGAAAGTCACCTTGGATTGTACTAATTGGTTTTAATGTACCTTTTTTCCCCCTACCCCATTCCTTTAATGTGCTACAGTCTTCCACACTTCTCTAAGCTGGTGTCAAACACAAGGTCTAGCATATGTTATTACTCAAATATTTCTTCCTTGAACAAATACATGACTTTCGGTGAACATCTGCTGAATGAACGAAGGGTTTACACTTACTACTTACACTGCTAATTACAGTTTATGCTACTTAAACATGGTGAGCTTTCTAGTGTTCTTACCTTAGTTCTTGAGAGCTTTGCTCCTTCTTCACCAGGACTTAGACTTCTAATTACCAAGGAGATAAATTCTACAGAGATCTGGAAAGAGAGAAATGAAGCTACAGGCAGCAGGGAAGTAATTAATATTTCTTTGCTTGAGTACTGAGATTACCAGGCCCTGCTGGCTAACAGTGAATTTATAGGGATTATGTGTTTAGTGGTAACATCTATACCTAAAATACACTAAAAAACTACTAATGTTCCTGTAGCGGATCTTCTATCAGTCTTTGTATCTATAGAATTTATTGAGTGTCTTTTGTGTGCCAAGAACTGGTTATTACCCCAAACTTTGGTGAGACCAAGAGACTTTATATCATTAGCTACTGAGTTGTTCTAAAAGTGTTGGCTTATTCATAATCTTTGGTTCCATCTCTTTAGTGGCCTTTGCCAGATTATATAAAGTGTAGCTTCTTGTTTATTTATAATGGACTTTGAGCTCCTTGGACGAGATGTATTACATATGTGTGAAGGATTAGAGGGCAGTTTTTCATAACAACAGGAATAATACCGCTTTGTACTGCTAAACTGTAGATCTTTTCTTCTAAAGATTTAAAGCCCATTATAGACATAATTTGATTGTTGCTCTATTGCAACAGTGTTTTTCCTTCTCTCTCCATCTAAGCAGATATTCTTCTTTATTAACGGTGGCATGAATACTTTCTCATGTTATGACCTCTTTAATAAATAGCTCAGGATGTTATAAAAGCAAAGCAGGAGATGTCTTAAATAATTAGCAACAGAGAGCTTGTTGATGCTCGAGTGTTAATGTTGCCAGAAAGCTCAGATATTTGTGGGCTGCTCCATACGTTTTTGTACAGATGTGTGTGAGGTTGAGTTTCAGCCATACGCCTGTAACAGCATCAGGAAACATTTTGTCATGCTACTTCCTTGGGTGATCTTTTATGACCAAAAGAAAAAAAAAAGTCATATTTCTGTCTTGTGAAATTGAGCTCGAATTCTGGGTAGTTTAGCAGTAATCAGTATATGCCTGAATCACAGCTGCACGGGATGGTTTGTGTTATATAGCAATGGCAACTACTGTTCTAAATATGGAAATTAAATGCCTTAGGTTCAGGTTGATTCAAATTGGTGGGTAGGAAACGTCTGATCTATCCCAAGATAGGTTTAAAAGTGTGTGGAGGTTTCTCTAGGGCTATAAATCCTCTTCCCATCCATATGTATATCTTTTGTGACAGTCCCTTGAGGTCTTTTGGCAGCCACCTTCTTTAATATGGGAAGAGATTGGGATCCATAAGAATGCAAAAAAAAAAAAATCAAAACATCCTCAGAAGATTACCAGAGTGTGATTAATCCAGAGAGCCAATCTGACAGTTCCAGGACTCAAAAAGATGAGTATCAAACAATACTTGGCTTCTCTCTCTCCAGCCACAAGACATCCGCATTTACCCAGAGTCAGTTCCTAATTTGGAAACTTCTTATGTTGCTGACATTCTCAGATCTTGTACCAAATTTTTCATCCACTTTCCTAATCAAAAGTACTTATGTATAGAATTATGGTTGTGATCTTGATGCTTTTAGTCTCAGTTGATCATTCCCGGCTCTATTTTTTGGAGCCTCTTTGGCCATGGAACAACATTCTTAATGCATGCAAGATGACTGATGGAGCTCACCTAGTGAACTATGGAGTTTCCTTAATGTGGCCTAATTAGAGTATATTATAGTTCACTTAAAAATGTGTCAAGGGGTAAAATTAACAGAATATCTCAGAAGTTATTATTATCTTGATAGACAATCTGACCTATGGCATCCTAGATACCTAGCAGTCTATGCTGTGCCCTGCACTTACCCCCTCCATCTACCTCTTGTCTAGCTGAAATTTTGTATCCTTTGATCAATATCTCCTCCACTGCCCCCGCCTCCTAGGTCCTGGTGATCATGATTCTACTTCCTGCTTCCAAGAGTTTGACTTTGTTAGATTCTGCATATTAATGAGATGATGCGATATTTGTCTTCCTGTGCTTGGCTTATTTCATTCAACATAATGTCCTCCAAGTTTGTTCATATGGTTGAAAATGTCAGGATTTCTTTCTCTTTTTAAGGCTGAATAGTATTCCACTGTGTGTATATACCTCATCTTCTTTATCCATTCATCCATTGATGGACCCTTAGACTAATTCTGTATATTGGCTATCGTAAGTATAATTGGGTAAATATGGGAGTACAGATATCTCTTTGACATACTGATTTCATTTCCTTTGGATATGTACCGAGAATTGGGATTGCTGGTTCATATGGTAGTTCTATTTTTAATTTTTTGAGGAACATCCATACTGTTTTCTGTAATGGCTATACTAATTTACATTCCCGCCAGCAGTGTGCAAGGCTTCCCTTTTCTCCCCATCCTCACCAACACTTGTTATCTTTTGTCTTTTTGATAATAGCTATTCTAACAGGTGATAGCTCATTGTGGTTTTGAATTACACTTCCCTGATAATTAGTGGTGTTGACCACTTTTTCATACACCTGTTGGCCATTTGTATGTCTTTTTTTGAGAAATTTCTATTCCTTTCCTTTGCTCATTTTTAAATTAGGTTGTTTTTTTGCTATTAAATTGTTTGAGCAGTACAATTTTAGAGACAATATAAACTTCACTTTCTCTCTGGTACTATTATTTGATGAGACCCTAGCAGTGGCTTCCTCAATCTCATCTCTGTGCCTTGTATCTATCTCCATGAGTAGCTTTATCCCTGTTTATTGGTATGTGAATATATAGGTCTTACCACTCAACTGTGAGTTCCTTGAGAGCAGTAACCACATATGATTCCCAGCTCCTGGCTCAGGACCAGGCATGAAATCAATACTTGATTCTCTAAAAACAGTTGGCCATTTAGTTTGTGCTTCAGAAGTTTGCCCTGGAAAATACAGAGCTAAGGCTCTCTATTCTGCTGACACATAGACCTGCATAATGAAGACAGACAAATTGGTGGTGATGGTTGTATGACCCAAAGTTTTGTTGGGAGAATGTGGTTACAATAATCACTAAATATTTTATATCTAAAAACTTACTCTCATGCCTATCTGTTAGACCTACTTATTCTGCAATGTTTCGTTTCTTTTGAATGATTATACTTCTAAGCCCTTGCTGAACATGTAGGAGGGAAAGGAGGCAAATTTTCAGGGAACCCCATTTCTCTGGGGTGTAGATTGCCTCCATCACCAGTTTTGTTTTGTTAAGACCTAGAGTAATTAGAGTCAAGTGAAAGAAAAATTATAAAATAAAATAAAACAATGTTCAGTTCTGTCCAATCTTGGCTTTGAGGATACCTTTGTTCCTGTTGGTTAGTTGTACCTCTATGAGAAACGTGTAGGGACCAGCCAAAATGCCCAGCTATATTCCTTAAGAGGTAGGACTTGTGGGGAGAACCCTGTTTTCTTAGTGCTATGGCTTGAGTATGGGCTTTCATTCCCTTCCCTATGGAAACTTCACCATTCTGAAAGTCAGATTCCAACCTACTGCCCCAGGGAAAGTGTGTGACAGCCATTCATCACAGTTTACACGTAGTCTAGAATGGGGAGTTGATTCTGGCTCTGTGATGGAACTCTTCATAACTTCAGCATCATTGCCTATAACTTCCTAGTGTCAGAGTAATCTGGTGTCATGGAGAAACATGGCACTTCACGGGTGTCTCTACGGAGACTCCATTGGTGTGTATAAGAGTTAAGAAGGGGCAGACTTCCCAAGCAGGGCTTAAGTCAGCTGTGGTCATTACAGCCACCTCCTAGCTGTATTGAAACACACAACCACACTTGTAGTAGTGGCTGGGACACATCCCCAAGCAGGATGGGAAGCTAGGTGTTCCCAGCCTTACAAGGGGCTGGGAACTTCTTTTTAATTGAGTGGAGCCCTGAGGCCTTTGTGATGGGATATAGGCGTACCCTGCTATACAAATAAAGCCACAGGTGTGGGTCTACCCTGAGGAATGGAGACAGGAGACAGTGGCCAAGATCAGACAGAGGAGGCGGGGAAGCCATTGCCTGTAAGCAGGGGGCAGGGGTCCAGTTCCCACGCACAGTGAGTAGCCTTGTCTTCTTGCCTGAGTTCCCAAAAGAGTAGCCCTCTTTGACTTGGCCTGGGATTTCTCCATCTGGCATTGGTATCCTCACTCTTTCCATGGGGAACCTGGTGTGCTGTGTTCTCCCATGCTTTTTCCTCACCCTGCCCGGGCCCATCTGAGCTTGGGAAGTGGTGAGTCTTGAACTCTGCATTCCATCTCTGCTCTCAAATGAGGTCTATCATTTAAACACAAAAAGCAATGATAAAAACAATTATTCTGTCAATGATAACACATCTGATTATTTCCCTCCATTTTGAGAAGTACTGAAGAATCAGATATTTCCATTTCAACAAAAATGATTGTAATAGCTTACATTTAAAAAATGTTTTCCATGTGGCTTGGTTCTACATGAAGCATTTTGTTTCCATCATTTTGTTTAATGTTCATGATACTTCTCTAAGGAAGGTATTACTATTAACTCCATTAAAAATTTTTTTAGATTTAATGTTTATTTATTTGTCTATATATTTTTATTTCAGAATATTATGGGGGAACAAATGTTTGGGTTACATGGATTGCTTTTGTATTGCTTGAGTCAAAATTATAATTATGCTCATCATCCAGATAGTGTACATTGTACCTGTTCACCATCCCCTCCTCCCCCATCCCACCCGCACAATTTCCATTGAGTTTTACTTCTATGTGTGCACATGAGTGCTGATTGGTTAGTTGCAATTTAATAGTGAGTGTATGTGCTGTTTGTTTTTCCATTCTTTAGATATTTCATTTAGGAGAATGGTTTCCAGTTCCATCCAGATTGTTCCAAAAGGCATTAATTTATTTTTTTATGGCTGAATAGTACTTCCATGGTGGTATACATATACCATATTTTATTAATCCGCTCATGAATTGATGGGCACTTGGGTTGATTCCACGTCTTTGTGATTGTGAATTGTGCTGCAATAAACATTCTAGTACAGGTGTCTTTTTGATAAAATGACTTTTTTTCCTTTGGGTAAATACCCCGTAGTGGGATTGCTAGATCAAATGGTAGGTCTACTTTTAGTTCTTTGAGGAGTATCTATACTATTTTCCATAGAAGTTGCACTAGGTTTCAGTCCCACCAACAGTATATAAGTGTTCCTATCTCTCCACATCTATGCTAGCTTCTATTGTTTTGGGACTTTTTGGTAAAAGCCATTCTCATTGGGGTTAGGTGATATCTCATTGTGGTTTTGATTTACATTTTCCTGATTATTAGTGATGTTCAACATTTTTCATATATTTATAAGCCATAAATCTATTTTCTTTTGAAAAGCTTCTGTTCATGTCTTTTG
>CAUYSK010092807.1:0-90223 GCA_963575035.1 Avahi laniger | reverse complement strand
TATTTTTAGCTGTCCAATTAATTTCTTTTTATTTTTGGTAGAGATGGGGTCTCGCTCTTGCTCAGGCTGGTCTCGAACTCCTGAGCTCAGAACGATCCGCCCACCTCGGCCTCCCAGAGTGCTAGGATTACAGGCGTGAGCCACCGCGACCGGCCAATCCATTCCTTTTTATTACTGGGTGGTATTCCATTGTTCAGTTTCCTGTTGGTGAACATTTGGGTTGCTTGTAGTTTTTAGCTATTATGAATCATGCTGCAATAAACATTTGTGCACAGGTCTTTTTGTGGGCATATGTTTTCATTTTCTTAGGTAAATACCAGGAATAGAGTGACTGGGCTGTAGGCTAAACGTATGTTAAGTTTATGTAAACTTTGAAAGAGTTTTCCAAAGTGGTTGTGTTATTTTATACTCACCACCAGTGAATTAGAATTCTGGTTGTTCCGCATTCTTACCAACATTTGGTGTTGTCAGTCGTTTTTCTTATAACCATTCTAGTGAGTATATAGTGATATTTCACTGTTTTTATTTGCAGTTCTGTGATGATTAATGGTAGTGAGTACTTTTTCTTTTGCTTGTTGGCCAGTGGTATGTCCTATTTTGAAGTTTCTAAATCTTTGCCCATTCTTTTCTATTGGGTTGTTGTCTTTTATTTTTGAATTGCTATTCTTTGTATGTTCTGAATATGAACTCTTTGTTACATATGTTTTATGAATGTTTTCTCTGTGGTTGTTCATTTGTTTTTAGTGGTATCTTTCTCATTTCTTTTAATCATTTTATACTAATATATAAGAAAAATTTTGATGTGCATGTGTGTATGTGTGGTGTAAGTGTATAAATCTCCCAAGTAGCAAGTTTACTGTTTCATTTTATTATTATTATATTTTTCTGTAATTTCTTACTGGTTATGGTATGTACTATCATCTTCAACAATGAAAATTCTTCTATCTTTTAATTCTTAATATTCTTTAGACCATATATCTGTTTGATATTTTATTGCATAGATCAAATCTGCTATAGTAATGATCTTGTTCCAGATTTTTAGTGGAAATTGTTTAGCTGTTCTATGCTAAGTATTATCTAGGATTTTATGGTAGGTATTTTTTATAGTATTTAGAAAATTCTTTTTCTTTTTACTATTTTTCAAAATAGCAATACGTATTGAATATTACTGGATTTCTTTCAGAATCTATTAATATTGCATGTTTTTTATTTGCCCTATGGATGTGACAACAGTTTGCTCAATTAAAGAGTCATTGACTTCCTGGGATAAATCCCTTGTGGTTTTGCTGCTATTGAGTTCAGTTCGTTCAGTGTTTTTATTTAGGACTTTTATATCCATTTTCATAAGTAAGATTGGCTTTCTTTTTTAATGTACTATATATACATGTATTTTTATTGGTTTATGTTACTTAATAAAATGAATTGGGTAGCATTACGTCCTCCTTTGTATTCCATGACAGTTTATGGACATTTGAAAGAATTTGCTCTAAAATTCTAGGCCTATAGGGTTTTTTATTGGAGGCAAATTTTTTTGATAATGCTAAAAATTTCTCCACAGTCATTGCTATAATTTAATTGACATATAAAATGAAAATTGTATCATTTTATCAAAAACCCAGCCTTCTTACCAACATTTTAATGATTTGGAATATAAAATAAAAATTGTATACGATTCTTTGTTTTAAACGGTATTTTATTACACAAATGATGTACACTAAATATAGGAAAATAGGAAAAAATAATACATGTTAGTAGAAAGTAAGGAAAAATCCTATACCTACTGTTTAGAGATTACTGTATTGTGATATATAACATTGTAACATTCTGGATTTTTCCGCATGTATATTTAAACACAGAATAATTTTATTCCACAAAAATGGGATTGTATTTAGAAAATTTTTTTTCATTAGGTATATTAGAAGCATAGTAAAGTGTTTAAAACTATCTTCTTCTCTGCAGCTTTTATATCTATCTTTTCTCCAGTTTTCTCTATGGCCTTTTTATTTGACTGTTAGTCTGCTTTATTTATTTTTTAAAGATCAACTCTCTTTTTTTTAAGCCAACATAAGTATTTTGTGTTTCTTCATACTGCCTTATCTTTGTTTTCTTCCCCCTTCTCTCGTTCCGTCTGTGTTTTTCTCCTCAAGGCATTGGTAAGGATTACATGTGCTCACATATAAACACTGCGGCTCATTTATTCTCTTTCTACAAATCGAAGGTGGGTGGGAGGGGAGCCTTTCATGAGAGAGTGCGCCCATCCGTCTCGCTCATGCGTGGACTCCGCACAGGCAAACTGATGAAATGGAGTTAGCTGGCGCTCACTTTGCAGAGGGCTGTGGCAGTGTGGCAGGGTCAGCCTGAGCATGCGTGTTACTGCTGCCTCCAGCTGCCCCGGAGAAGAGCAGTGCTGGCCTTTGATGCGGCTCGGGGTGTACTCATGGCTCTTAGCAGCAGCCATAAGAAGTACGTTGCTGCTTCACTCTCTCTTGCATCCCAAACAGTGAGCACACATAACGACACTTACATCATAAAACTGTTCAGTTAGAGTCCTACAGACATCAAAAGTGAAATTTCAACAAATTAAGTTTAAAGATCTAATTGACTTTTATCAGTGATTGATGAATAGGACAGCATCATATCTAAGGAACAGAAAGGCTGAGCAGAGCAGAGGTGGTGGGCTTTGTAGGCAGAAAGGGGCTGAAAAAGAAGAAACAGGGAACAGAAACCAGATTAGTTGTTTTAAAGTTATTTTCTTTAAAGGGTTAAAACAAAGGAGATTTCCTTATCATGCTGGCTCAAGTATACTGGGCCCCTTTGACTGGTTGCTGTGAGTGTCCTGTGTTTTGGAAAACTGGAACATATTTAAAGTTGTTTGATTATGTGGTATCCAGCATGGGAGACTGCATTCTGGTTTGGTCTGGTCTGTTGGGGCCAAGTGTGGGAGCTCAGTCCAATACAGTGGACTCCCACAAATTTTATTTAACACAGGCTTCTACTAATGAGTGACTACATGTTCCATAAAGCTGAGAAAAGCCAGGTTCGGGGGATTTTTCCCTAGCTCAGTTACTTTCTATTTTTGTAAAGATAATGAACACATCTAAGTATATGAAGTTTCTTCTTATTGTAGCTTTGGCTGCATCTTGTAAATTAGAGTAGTGATCTCTGTTTTCTAAATTTAGAACAACTATTATTTTAGAGACTTCATTTTTATATTAGGTTATGGGCTGCTTTTTTAATTGTTTAATCTTTGGCTATTCTGTTTTTGTAGACTTCACTATAAAAATTTAACCATTATAACTTTTTTGAGTTTTTAAGGTTGTCTTTTGACTAAAATATCCATGTTACTAATATGTTTCCTGATTCCTCTAAAATGATAATAAATGTGCTTAGAATAATCAATTTTACTAATTATTTTTCTATTACCCATATTCTAATTTTTAAGCCTACCAGGTTTGCCAAGAATTGACTGGTATATTTATTCTTTTTAATGATTGTTTTTCTTATATTTTTAAGTTTTTACTTTTATATATTTTGATAATCTTATTCTTATATGAAGGCACAAAATCTTTTTGGCGATTTTTCCTACTTTTATTGACAAGTGTTTTATTGGCAAATTTTGGATTTTTCTCATATCGTACTTTCCCCTAAATTAACCCCCTTATTTCCTTTTTAAAAAATATTATTTGCTTCATGCTAAGGAAAACCCTAGCAAGATACTGAGTTGCTTTCTAAGTCACTCCCTAGCTCTCACCTCCTTTCATAGCAAAGCTTTAAAAAATATAGTTTATATCCTCTCTTTCCTACATTATTACCTCTCAGGGATTCTTTATTCCATTGCAGCTTGCTAGGTTAGTACCCCTGTGTGTGAATCAAGAGATTTTGATGCGGAAAAGATTGCCAGTGTTGCCATAATTGTTAAATTGAATGGACACTAAACTGTCTGACATCACTGTAGCATTTGATGTTGATTTTTATCTCATTTGTGAGCTTATTCTCCCCTTGTTATTTGGGACACCACTCCTTTTTTATTTGATAACTTAATTCTGATATAATTTCAAATTTATAAAAAGTTGCATGATAATACTTTGGGAAGGACTCCCATATATCCTGTATATAGGTTCATATGCATGTTTTTCTGAACCTTTTGAGAGTAAGCTGGAGGTAACTTGTCCCCTTATCTCTAGATACTTCATTGCATATTTCCTAAGAAGCAAGGAGTCCTTTATATATAATCAGAACACAGTTATCAAATTAGGAAGATTATTAGTGATACAATACAACAATATAGTTCACAGGATATATTTAAATTTTGTCAGTTGTCTCAATAAGGTCTTTTGTAAAAGCTGCTTTGTTTCTTTCCCAGTCCAGGATCCAATCCAGGGTCATATACTACATTTAGTTGTGATGTCTCTTCCGTCTTCTTTAATTTGGAACAGTTCCTCAGCCTTTCTTTGGCTTTCTTGACCTTTATATTTTTAAAGAGTACCAGCCAGTTTTGTAGAAAGTCTCTCAGTTTGAGTTTGTTCCCTCATGGTTAGATTCAGGTTATGTATGTATCCCTCCTATCTGCCTATCTTACTGCAATGTCACCGCAGTGGTTTCCCTAGTCCTCAGTGCATCACATCGTGAGGCATCTGGTGTCCCTCTGCCCAAATGTTGCTAATGCCATGCTTGATAAATTGGTTAAGGTGTGTCTGCTAAGTTTCTTCACTGTCCTGTTAATTTTTTTCTTTTCTAATTAGTAATTTGTGGGAGATATACTGAGACTAGGTAAATATCCTATTCCTCAGCAAACTTTCATGTTTTAGTTTTAGCATTCATTGATGACTTTCTAATTCCACCATTCCTTCTATGATCGTTAGTCGGCATTCTACTAAAAGGAAGAGCTTTCCTTTTTGTCTCCTGTTTATTTATGTATATCAGTGTTGGCCCCTGGATTGTTACATGCACTGGGTTGTAATCTAGTACTGTCATTGTTTATTTTGACATCCTAGTTATACCAGATTTGCCCAGTGGAAGCTCCTTTCACTTGTCTCCTGATGTATTTTACTATGTATGTCCCCATGATTCTTTTACTATTTCTTTATTTTATGAACCAAGAATGTGATCCAGGCTTATCGTGTACTTTCCTGGCCTCAGCTTTGGAATAAGCCATTTTTTTTCAGTTATTTTTAGAAAAGAATGGTATCTAGAGGCCAAGCTCTGTGAACTAAGGTGAGCTCATTGGTACTGAGGTGTTATTGCATCTAGGTCCTCCTAGTGCACTGAGTTGGGGAAATGTGTGTGTGTGTGTGTGTGTGTTGATACACATGCAGATACCTGTATCTATATTTTTATGCCTATTTGTTGAAAATTGTTATGTTAGTACTGATATCTTCTATCCCAACTCAATATTATAGGATATATTCCAGTCTCACATTCCCACGTTTGTAGTTACTTGTCTTACAGTGAAAATCCTGGCTCCTTTGTCCTCATTTGTTCATTTTTAGAATACATTAAAGCAAGTTTCAGAATGGTTAAATCTCATACCACCACAAAAACCCAAATTACTAAATACAGTCCAGTATTTCTTTACAAGCTTTGGAGGTAAATTACATGTGTGAAATGCTCAGTTATACGGTCAGTTCTTTGAGGTTTGACACATATTCTTTTTGTGTTTCGACTCCACGCTCTTGGTCCTACGTGAGACTTGACTTTTCCTTCTCAGTCTCTTGCTGGCTTCCCATCTCTATGTTATTCTTCAGTATTGCTCTGCAGAGTTCTCTCTGCTGACTTTTGTGTTACTTTGTGTTGCACCTGTTTGAATGAAGTCTCTGCAACTAGACACAAGATCTCAAGATCAGGTTTCACTTGTTTTTGTAACCCTAGGATCTTTTGTAGTCTTAGGTATGTGGAAAGGTATCCAACAGGTGTTTAAATGAAAAAAAAAATGCACACAGCAATATTGCTAATGTCGATATATAGGTTGTAAGTAGAAGCCTTATTTGAGAATACTGAATAACTAAAAGATCAGATTTGTGTACTGCTAGATGAATAATCTTATTTTATTAATTCTAAACTGTATATTATTTTTATTTTTTTTTTTACATTTTATCCTTTGTAAATTTGAAATATATCTGTAGTTAATGGCTCTTATCATTGGTATGAGGCAGCTGTAAAAAATTGCACTGATTCCTTTCTAGGTAGAGAGAAAGTGCCAGCATCAAAATATTTTAAGATTTGAGGAAACATGGTACAGTTATTTTGGCCAGTTCTGTCACTATATAATAAGATGATTTTGCACTGTTTGTAAGGTATGAAATATAGACTGAAAAATCCATAATGTTGAGCTTGGGAAATATAAGTTGAAATGAGTTAGATTATTTTTGTCACATAGCAGTGAGCTCCTGGTCTCCACAGACAAAAGGACTGTGAGATCCCTGAGGGCAGGGTCTTGGTTCTATTTGTTTCCCTGTCTCCAGTGAATGGCCGTGGCTTTATAATAGCTATAAGATGGCAGAGTGCTTATTTCAACCCCAGCTGATTCATTTCGGTGAGCATTCTTCTGCCTTGATGGACAGGGTAGTGGTAGAATGCTCCCTCCATGGAGTCCTGCTGGGAGTATTTGGCAAAGGATGATGCTGGACAGATCCTTTGTCTTATTACCCTAGGAAACTCTAGAACTCTGGTGGGTCTCATGTGTTGTGACTTCTTTTTATTTCATTTATCAATTTAAAAAAAATAACACTTATCTTATTTATCAACAGGAGTGAAACCTCGGTCTGGCTGGGCTATTGATCCTTTTGGACATTCACCAACAATGGCTTATCTTCTAAAACGTGCTGGATTTTCTCACATGCTTATCCAGAGAATTCATTATGCAATTAAAAAACACTTTGCATTGCAGAAATCATTGGAGTTTTTTTGGAGACAGAATTGGGGTATGTAGGGTTTGGTGAAAGTTGAAGATCCCACTTGACCTCCATGTTATTTCATAAGGGTTATGAACTCATGCCATCGTAGATTTTATTCAGTGTCAGTCTTGAAAAATCAGGTTGCATGACGGTACTCTTAAAGTTATTTTTCCGTTGTATTCGTGTCAAGATTCTTTTAAGCAATAATGCTAATATTTACCTAGAGAACATAGTAAAAAAATTTTAATGACTAAAGGAAGTTAATAAGGATAAGGAGTTAGTATTTTGCAAATAATGCTTTCACTTCTATTTTAGAAAGCATGTTTTATCACAAAGTTGAACATATATTAGGACCGATATCCAGTCATTTAATCTTATATTCAGCCAGTGTTCCTTCTTCTGTCTCTCTTGTTTCTACATCTTATAGGAATTGCCTTTTAAAACCTAATCCTGTCTTCCTAAAACAGCCCCCACTTGTGTCACCTGTTTTAACACTGCGTTGTATGGGCACCTAGGTGTTCCAAGGACATACTTCTGGGTACCTCTTTGTTAGGGGAGAGGATAGAAGATTTAGGTCTTCTTCCTTTGTTCTTCCAGTTCCCTCTTCTACTCCATTCCTCTCTGCTCGCCCAGCCTCTGTAGCTAATGTAATGGTCTCTGTGTGTCTTGTTACCTGGCAGCCAAGGAAAGACATGGCCATGATTTTGGATAAGCTGGTTGTATCTTTTACTTCTGCTTAGTTCCTGTCCTTCCAGGTCAGCAGAAGCTGGTTCCTGGTGGGACTTTTCTGTCTCTGCCATATCTGGATAAAAGAGGTACATAGAAACTGAGATGTATATCTTCCTTCAGACTGGTTGCATTAAATACTGCTGGGATAGATGTACTGGAAGTGAAACGGGCTGTTGACTTAGGGTAGAGCTTATGTCATATATGTATAAAATAACAGCATTCTGAATAGTTTTTGGGAGAACGAATTTTACAAATGCAGCTTTGTGTGTTGGCTCTTTATTTCAGATCTAGGATCTGTCACAGATATTTTATGCCACATGATGCCCTTCTACAGCTATGACATCCCTCACACTTGTGGACCTGATCCTAAAATATGCTGCCAGTTTGATTTTAAACGTCTTCCTGGAGGTAGATTGGGTTGCCCTTGGGGATTCCCCGCAGAAACAATATATGCTGGAAATATCCAAAGCAGGTATGAAAATATGTGTTTCCTAAGACAACATCTTGAATAAAGTAGCTGCTCAGCTACTGGTTGCTGAAGGATTAAAACAAAGGGGCTTCAGTAGGCAACATTATCCTTGTTCAAGGTATTCATTCAAACCAGATCTAAAGCAACTAAAAACACCAGAGCCTTCGCTATACCTCTTATGTGTTACAGTTTGATGGAAACTGAACAATAGTAGATCAATATACAGTGGACAACTTATAATGCATTATTATTACCATTTCCCTTACCCTCATTATAAAAGCCTTCTACTGTGTTTGATTGATTTCATATACTTTTGTTGATAATAAAACTTCTGGTCCTTATTGAAGAAATTGTTGAGAAAAGCAACCCAACTGCAAAAACACATTTATTGAAATGGAACACATAAAGAGTGTAATTATCTGTTCCCTTAATAACAATTTCAATAATGGTGAGTGCCGCCCAGCTCTGATAAACACACATCTTTGCATCGTTATGATGTTTTTGACTTACAGAAAACTTTAATTAGGAATGTGTATACTTAAATACATTTAAATAAAAATCAAAGGAAGGAATCATTTCCTTAGAAGAAAATTATGCTAATGGTGGAAGCATCTTATTAAACCAAGTTATCTATAGTTTCTAATATTGGTGCTTTTGAAGTTTAATTTCTTCACTTAAAATTAGTGGTATATAACTTATGAAAATAAAACCTTATGTTGTAATATAAAAACACTAAACTGTGCTAGGAAAATAATGTAGCCTTTCAAATAAATTAAGATTTTTGCACTATCAAATCATTTTATTAAAAAAGTTACTTTTTTCTTTTTAAAAAGTTACTTTTAAAAAATGTATGTGAGGAAGAAGGTGAGAGTGGACCTTTATTTTTTTCTTTAAATTTTTATTTTTAAATTTTTACTTTAGAGACAGAGTCTCGCTCTGTCGCCCAGGTTGGAGTACAGTGGTGCGATCATAGCTCACTGTAACCACAAACTCATGGACTCAAGGGATCATCATTGCAATAGCTAGGACTACAAGTGTGTGCCACCACACCTGGATAATTTCTGTAGAGACAAGGTCTCCCTATTTTGCCTAGGCTGGTCTTGAACTCCTGGCCTCAAGCTATCCTCCCACCTTGACCTCCCAAAGTGCTGGGATTACAGGTGTGAGCCACCATGCTTGGCTGAGACTGGATTTTTTCACCTCGAATGAGTCCTTGTAATTATAAAGGAAATATTCCAGTGTGAGGCTCTCACTGTGACAAAGTGAAGGTGTGTTAGCTTGGCAGTCTTTCTATCAAAACCTGACTTTCATAGTTGTTTTGAAAAACTATCCAAGGTTTCATTTTCTTGGTTCCTACAACAGTGAGAACCAATGAGGAACAGCTTGCTTTCTAGCTAGGGTTAGGCTAGGTGGGCATAAGAGAATAAGCCAGTATATCATGTAGCAGAAGGTGCAGTGAAAAGGAGGGGTGAGGGTGGGAGGACCCTTGCCTGTCTACTCGGGGGAAAAAGCTATTTGTATTTACAGGTATTTACACTACTCTTCTCAGCCCTGGTGTTCAGGGATGGGGAACATCTTTAAGGTTAGCCAGATGTTTCAGTTGTGGAATCTCAGTGCATCCATAGGTATTGTGAGCCCCTCTTTCTCTCTCTTGGGTGCTGCTGAGACTACCTGTTTGAGGCACATTATTGGGAGAAAAAAGGCATTTTTTTGTAGTCCTTTTGCTATCTCATCAAGCCCTTCAGTGATTGCCCCTCAAGATCATACCTTGTCCTCAGTGAGTTCTAGTGATTTTAAAAGTGATTTCCAGGCACTTGGGTGCACATACACACAGGCGAATGAATATGTGTAATTACTTACATAGATTTTTTAAAAAAACTTACAAGTCTTGAAACCTTAACTCTACTGGCTACTTCACATCTAAATATCACTATCTTTTTGACCTGGTGATGAATGTAGATAAAATGTAGGCATTCCAGCTCAGTGGCACCTTTCAGCTCTCTAATACCCTAAAGAAAATAAGATTTAACTATAATATACAGGTGGCATCTTTTGATACGTCCAATTCAGCAAGTTCCTCTACTTTGCAGATAAAGAAATATCGTCCTTCAACAAGTTCATTTTTAGTTGAGTACTATATATTTTAAGTTGGTTTTTTCCATAGAATGTCAGATGATTTGATATTTTAGGGATTTTTTTTTTTCTTGGTTATAGTTAAGTTGACATTTCTTACCTGACAGAATAAATCAAGAGCAAATTGTATCTGCATGTCTTCAAATGAAATGTTTTCCAGTTGATTAATCATGAGTTCACTAAGTATGCGGTGAACTGCAGGTGGTATAGGTTGATTACTTGGCCTTCCCAGTGTTGATACTTACTGAACAGAAGTGTGAGGGTTAGCATAGATGCCAATGTGAAAAGCATGTCATTAAAGTGTGTGATTTCCTTCCTGTGTGTGTGCTTTATGTGTATAAACACAAGGTATGATATTAGGTCTAATAGTAAACCCTTTTTCCCTTCAGGCTGCCTAGGGAATCTTGTTGGATGCTCAATGATAGTATATTTTGTGTCTGTGGTTTATATATTTGATTTTTTTTTTTTACTCGTTTTTGGGGTCTTATTTCTATATGGTTAATTTCATTGTTCATGCATTTTTAATTAAAAGTTATAACCTAAATGTATTTTCTGTAAATGTGGAATGTTAGTATATCACTAGTAAGGATTAAGTAATGTGCTAAATGCTAACCTCAGAAAATCAAACATTATATGTTGTATAAGAACACTGGTTATGTTTTATTTACCATGCTATTATGTTATTGATAAAATTTAAATTTGCAAATCAATTTGAGAAACAATGTAGAAAGACCATATGAGATTCTAATTTTAGTTAAATTTTTTTTATAAAATGCCTTTTCAATCATTGATATTTTTTGAGTTACTTTTGTACATTTTTATATTGTGAATTAAAATTTACTTTTGGGTAATTCTCAAAATGAAAATTCATTGAATTTCTTGAATTTGAATACTAAATTAAAAAAATACTTGTCATTTATTCACTAATTTCTTAAGCTTTGGCTCTATAAACACTGTAAACTACTCTATGTTCATCTGTTTGTTTAATTTCATTTTCACAAGCCCTCCCTCTTACTTTGTTTTTCTAGACTTCCTTAAATGACTTCCCAATTCAGCATTTTCCAAAGGGTGTTCTGCAGAATACTAGAACATGAAATATAAAAGCTGTTCCATCACATCAGCACGTTGTATTTAGCTGATATTTTGAGTCATGGGTTAGGGCCCAGGGAGGTAGAAACCAAAATCGCTAATTCAACTCTTAAGCCTTATCCAGTCATCAGTACTGAAAAGGGCACTGTGAAAAATATAGATTATTGATGGCAGGTGTTAAATGAGTTGATATTTTTCCTTGAGAAGGGGAAATATAGTTCTATAAAATGTTATACATTAAGATTTATTCATTCCTTTTGTTTTTGTTCAAAATATACTTTTTTCTATGTTTAGTCACACAATTTTAGATTAGAGAGATGAATATTATGGCAAAGGAAACTTCAAAGTTTGTATAGGTGATATGCCCTTATTTCTTCTTGGACTAAATTATCTTGAAACGTGGGCTATCTGGAATTCAATCTCTGTGGTTAGGCTTCAGGAAGACATTGGTGTCTGAGTAATTGTATGCCAAAGTTGGAATGTGACCATATTACTCTAAGGATAATCCATTGGAAACTGTAAGTTTTTCCCTCTGATAAGAATTTATGAATATTTTAAATGGTTAATGAAAATTAGTATGGTAGTTAAAAAATGTGCTTTTAAATCATACTAACCTAGAATATAGATAAAATATACAATAATTTCATTGAATATAATATACTTTTGAATTTAGTTATTTCTTTTTTAATGAGTTGCCCTGCTGGCCTTTTCTTAATCTAATTCATATTTTCCCTTTTTCTTTTGTAGGGCTTCGTTGCTTTTAGATCAGTACCGAAAGAAATCAAAGCTTTTCCGTAGTAAAGTTCTGCTGGTCCCACTAGGAGATGATTTCCGCTACTGTGAATACACAGAATGGGATTTACAGTTCAAGAATTACCAGCGACTTTTTGATTATATGAATTCTCAACGTCACTTCAACGTAATGGTAATGAGAAAACGTTGATTTATGATACTGTATTTGAGATGAGCCTTCATTTTTAAGTGAAGCTGTAACACAAATTCTTAGTTTGTCTTTCATCCCAGTATTTCTTAGAATATATAATTCCTATGTAAAAGTATCATTCATTAAGAAGAAAATTATTGCATACCATAGTTGCATTTCTAAAGTTGTTCCTTTCCTACCACTCCTTGGGGATTAGAGAGATTACTTTTATGTGGTTGAAAATACACACCTACTAAATTGTGATATTTATTTTTCAGGGATGTTCTGTTTTTCTACAAGCATTGAAAAAGTTTGTTGTTTCTCTCTGGCAATTGCATCCTTGTGATTTAGTAGTGTGACTAGCAGATGGGATGAACATGTCATGAATTTTGCAAACAAATATCTTATGTCCAGAGAATACACTAGCATTTTTCTTAAATGAGAAGACTTTTAAAATTAATCATGTCCCTGTGGTTCTTACTCTTTTTTTTTTCCCCCTCATGGAAAATTTAAAACGTAGCCTAAAGTTTTGAGAACTGCAAAAATAGTCCCCTTCTCCCCATATCGATGGCTCAGCTACAGCATTCATCGACTCAAGACCACTCCTGCTTCAGCTGTGCCTGCTGCTCTCTCACCCCGCCCTCGGGATTACACTGGCACAAATCTCGGATGTCATGGAGTTTCATCTGTAACTATTATCTCTAAATGATGAGGCTTCTGTTTACAAATACACTCACAATACCATTATCACATCTAAAATACAAAAATAATTTGAGAATATCATATCTGGATAGATCGAGATTTTCCTGATCTCATTTTTTTAAACAAATGCTTTGGGTCAAGATTTAAACAAGAGTCATGTATTGCATTTGATCAATTAGTCTTTTTACTTAATTACAATATTTTTTATTGATACACAATTATATATATTTATGGGGTGACTGTGGTATCTTGATTCTTGCAGACAATGTGTACTGATCAAATCAGAGTATTTAGGATATCCGTCGCCTTGAGCATTTATCATTTTTTTTGTGTGGAGACCATACGTCTCTCTTTTCTTTTTTTTTTTCTTTTTTTTTTCCTTTTTTTATTTCCCCAGTTCCAGAATGCAGAGACAATAAACCTTTTAAAGTATTTTTAAAATGCATGTTAGAAACCCTATGCAAGAAAAGTAATTATTCAACATGTTTATTATTTCACACATTAGCCTGTAAGACATTAGAAGATTTGTGAAAATATTAATACTATAGAAATTACATGATATTTCTATGTAGGAAATTAGAAAGCTGATAACAGACCACAGTTTATGTAGTAAGAATTCAAGTTTATTAACTAAACTTAAATAATATTAAATAGATATTAATAAACAAAATAACAGGTATATTCAAATTATTTACAATAGAATTTTTACCAGCTTATAAACTCTGAGCATAGGGACTACGTTTAAATTATCTCTGTATTTTCTTCAAAGATGAAGCTCACACATGAATATTTTATCAGAGCAGGAGGTATGCGTGGGTGTGTCTTACCTCGAAATATGTCTTACTGGGGAATGGTTTTGGAGTCCGTAGCAGCGCCTGGTCTCCTACCTGACTCTGAAAAATTAGATCCTGATTTTAGTATTTTATCTATTTCCACCTTTTTTTGCCCACTAAAACAATATTTTTATAGTAATTTTAAAAATTGAAGTATCACATATAGGAGAAGTGCACAGACCGTACTTGTACAGAGAATTTTTCATGTTTAAAAGCTCTCATGTAATCACCATCCAGATGAAGGCGTAGCACATTGACAGCACCCGGGAACGGCCCTCCGACCCCCTCCCAGTCGTCACCAACTCCTGCTTTGCCTTCTGTTACCACGATTAGTGTTGCCTAGTCTTGAATTTTATATGAAGGGAATCCTAAGTGTGTGCTTTCTTTGTATCTGGCTCTTTTTTGTTCCTCATTGTGTTTGTGAGATTCGTCCACGTTATTGCATGCAGCAGTGGTTCCTTCCTTTTTAACGCTGTGTAGCATCTCTAGTATCCATTTGACGAATATACCACAGTTTATCCATTCTATTGTTGTTGGGTATTTGGGGTTGTTCCCAGTTTCTGTCTATTACAAATGAAGCTGCTTTGAATATTTTTTGCCTATTTTGGTCACATGCGAGTTTATGTGAGTATAAAATGGGATGGAATTTTTTGGTCATTGAGTATGCACATGTTCAACATTAGTGTACATTACTAAACAATATTCCAAAATAGATGCATCAGTTGTTGTGTTGTATGACAGTTTTAGTTGTTCCACACCCTTACTCACTTTGTATTGTCGGAATTTTTTTTTTCCCATTTTTATCCTTTTGATGGGATGATTTTATTTTGTATGTCTCTGGTGGTTGATGAGGTTTAGCCTCTTTTCTGAAGTTTCTTGCCATTTGGGTATCCTCTTTTGTGAAGTGCATAGTTAAGTCTTTCGATGATTTTTTTTTTAAGTAAATTTCATCTGTCTTTTTTTTACTGTTTATAGCTCTTTTATATATTTTAGATTGAGTCTTTTTTCAGATAAAATTTATGCAATCATTATCTTCCACTGTGTAGCCTGTGTTTTCACTTTCTCATGCTGTCTTCTGATGAACAGAAATTCTTAATGTTAATTAACTCTAATATAACAGTATTTTTCTTTATGGTTAGTGCTTGCTATGTTCTGTTTAACAAATTTTTGTTTACCCTGTGGTCATGAAAATACATTTTTTTGTGAAGCTATCTTCTAGAAGCTGTCTTGTCTTATCTTCAACATTTAGATCTGTAATCTGTCTGGAATGGATTGCTGCGAATCCTGTGAGGGTAGGGGTCAACATACATTTTGGCTCGCATGAACATCCAGCACCACTGCTTGAAAAGACCATAGTTTCCCTTACTACACTGCAGTATCATCTTTGTCATTGATCATGAGTGAGATCACATTTGTTTGAGTCTGTGTCTAGACTCTCTATTCAAATTTTTTGGTCTATGTGACTAATTTCACATTATCTCAGTTACTACAGCTTTATAATAGGTTTTAATATCCTATTGTTAGGATCGTGCATTGCTTTCTGTGCGGCCTTTCTGTCTCGTGCAACAATTGGACCGGTACTCCAAGATAAAAATTTGGCAGATTGATGCATTTCCTTTCCCTCCAGAATTTTTGTTCCTTGAGTACTGGCTGCTTTGGCTGCTCTTTGGTATCTTCAGATTTTTTTCTCTGTATAGTTTATCTAGTTCTGTGGTCTCCAGCCCCTGGGCCACAGACCAGTACCAGTCTGTGGCCTGTTAGGAACCAGGCTGCACAGCAGGAGGTGAGTGGTGGGCAAGCCATCAAAGAAGCTTCATCTGTATTTACAGCTGCTTGACCCCTGTGTCAATAGGAGCATACACGGTATGTGTACTGCGCATGTTTACATAGGGATCTAGGTTGCACATTCCTTATGGGAATCTAATGCCTGAGGTGGAGCTGAGACGGTGATGCTAGTGCTGGGGAGCAACTGCAAGTACAGATTATCAGTAGCAAAGAAGTTTGACTGCACAGAGACCATAGTAAATCAATTGCTTGTAGACTCATATCAAAACCCTATCAGTGAGTGGCAAGTGACAATTAAGCTGCATCTGGTGATAGTCTTTATAGTGGCAAGTGAGTTGATGTACTTCAATTGTACAGCTGCATCTGGTAGCATGCTTTACGTCAGAATCCAATGCTTATTTTAGTCTACACATGACCCACCCGTTATTTTATTTACCACTTCTGTCCGTGCTTCTTTCCCTCACTGCTCAATTCTCTCAATCACAGTTTAAGCCCCAAAGCTAACCCTAGCAAAAATGAGTAAAAAACAAACATCGCTGGGGAGATTCTTTGAAAAAGGGGAAAGACCCAATGATGAGACAACAGAAGACTCTGAGACTGCCAACAAAATGAAAGCTGCGTTTAAAAGAAAATACCAAGAGTTCTACTTAATTTACAGGTTCATAGCGACAGGTGATTCACATTTTCCAAGCCTGCTTTGTATAATATGTGGCCGCCGGCTATCCACTGAAGCCATGAAACCTTCAAAACTGCTTCTCCACATGGAGACCAAGCACCCTGCATTAAAAGATAAGCCTTTGGAGTTTTTCAAAAGGAAAAAAGTGAACACGAAGAACAGAAGTAATTATTGAAGGCCACCGCTTCATCAAATATGTCTGCACTGAGAGCATCATGCTTAGTGGCTACCGCATTGCTAAAGCTAAGAAGCCCTTTACTATTGGTGAAGACAGTTGATCCTGCCTGCTGCTAAGGACATTTGCCATGAACGTTTAGAGGAGGCTGCAGTTCAAAAAGTGGCACATGTTCCTCTTTTGGATAGCACCATACCCAGACGAATTGATGAAATAGCAGAGGATATTGAGGCACAATTGCTAGAGAGGATTAACGAGTCACCTAGTAGCAATCCAGGTTGAAGAGTCTGCCGATGATGACAACAAGGCAACAGTGCTTGTTTTGTGCGATGTATTTTCGGGAGGATGTACATGAGGATATGGTATGTGCACTTTTGTTGCCAGCCAGCACTACAGCTGCAGAACTAGTCAAGTCTTTGAATGATTACATCTCAGGAAAACTGATTGGTCATTTTGTGTTGATATATGCACCGGTGGAGCAGCTGCCATGTCTAAACGGCTTTCTGGTTTCACTGCTTGGGTCAAGGAGGTCGCTTCTTAATGTGAGTGTATGCACCGTGTCATCCATAGAGAAATGCTGGCTAGCTGAAAAATGTCACCTGAACTAAACAACGTGTTGTAGGATATGATTAAAATTGTTAACCACATTAAAGTACATGCCCTTAACTCAAGTCTGTTCGTGCAGCTCTGTGAGGAGATGGACACAGAGCATATACGTCTTCTCTCACACCCAGAAGTGAGGTGGCTTTCTAAAGCTTGATCACTGGCCAGAGGTTTTGAGTTCCGAGAGCCACTCCAGAGATTTCTTTTAGAAAAATAGGCACCACTGGCAGCACATTTCAGTGACATAGAATGGGTAGCAAAATTTGCTTACTTGTGTGACGTGTTCAGTGTGCTCAACAAACTCAATCTGTCACTTCAGGGGAGAATGAAAACTGTGTTCAAGTCAGCAGATAAAGTGGCTGCATTCAAAGCCAAACTGGGATTATGGGGGCAATGAGTGAACATTGGGATTTCTGACATGTTTCAAATATGAGCAGAGATTTTGAAAGAGACTGAGCCAGGGCCACCTTTCTCCCAGCTGGTGCATGATCACCTATCTCAGCTTTCAGAAGAGTCTGAGCATTATTTCCCAAGCACAAAAGACCCCCGAGTGGGAAGGAATGGATCCATGACCCATTTGTGAGTAAGCCAGGTGAATCGACTTTGTGCTAGAAGAGGATCAACTGCTTGAGATCGCAGATGACAGTGGCCTTAAAAGTATGCTTGAGGTAACTCCAAATCTGCGTACGTTCTGGATTAAAGTCACGGCGGAATATTCTGAGATTACCACAGAAGCACTGGCAATACCCATTTCCAACATCCTAGCTTTGTGAAGCAACCGAAACAAGATTACAGAGTAGACTGGACGTAAGCAACATGCTTTGGGTGTCACTGTCTCCCGTCACCCCCAGATGGGACTGTCTAGTTGCAGGAAAACAAGCTCAGGGCTCCCACTGATTCTGCATTATGGTGAGTTGTATAATCATTTCGTTATATATTACAGTGTAATAATAATAAAAATAACGTGCACAGTAAATGTAATGCACTTGAATCATCCTGAAACCATTCCCCGCTGGTCCGCGGAAAAATTATCTTCCGTGAAACCTGTCCCTGGTGCCAAAAAGGTTGGAGACCGCTGATCTACTTAATCTAGTTATTTGTTTTCTGTGGCACATTTAATGTTTTTTTGTCTTAATTGGAGGCATAAATTTATTTTGTTTTCATGAAAGGGAGAAAAAAAGTAAAAACTTGAATTTAGATAGCTGAAAATTGACATTGGACTAGCTAAGACAGTTTGCCATTTGTTATCACTTAACAATTTATGCAATTTGTCTGTGTTGTCCTTCTACAGTTTCCTTATGTTTAAGATTGAATTTGTTGCCTTTTAATATAAAAACCATTTAAATATTTTTATTTATTGTAAGTGTCCCAAATATTTACTTTATATGAACTAACGAGAGACTTTCTAGAAAAATTTGCTTTAAAAACTTAATTTTTAAACTATTCTAGCACAAATAGAGGATTATTTTTAATCCTTAAAGACTGAATTAAGTTTGTGAGAAAGCCTACTAGGCCACTTATATAAACTTTGCTCTGGGAAATTGCCAAGAAGGAAGTATTTTCATCTTGGCTCATACCAAAAATTAGTTGAAATATTTTAAAAGAGTATACTCTGTTATTAATATTAACTCTGTAGCATGCCAGAGATTCTTAAATTTTGATTTCAAAGAAATCAAAATCAAAATAAAGTTCCTTATTATATAGGTGGGGAAAGTGAGACTCAGAAATATTTAGGTCTTTGAATATTTTGACATTGTTATTATGTATATTTCCCTGAGCTCATCTGTACCTGTAGGATATAAAGTTAATGCCGTATTTCCTTCTATTCCTGACTCTCATTTCTTGTATGGCCACACATACACGTACACATATACATTCCACTTTCTAGTAATGCTATTGAGTGAGTATAAAAATGCTTGCGATGTTAGCTAAAATGTATTAAGTGCTTATTATTTGCCATTGACTGTTCAAAGTGCTTTTCTTCATTTAAGTAGTTTAATTCTCTGAACATTTTCTGGTAGATACTATCATAATTCCCATTATAGATGAGGAAACTGAGGCAAAAATAGATTAACTTGCCCAAGATCATACTTATTTGGTGAAGCCAAGGTAAAAGTAGATAGTATAGTTGAAAATTGCTTATCTTTAATATAAATATAAGGATTTAGACATTTATTGCAGTATAATTAGATTACGGTAACTTATATTTGTCCTATTAATATTATTGCTGTCAATGTTTCTAGTTGAAATTTTGCCTCTGCAATGGAAAAATAATAGCT
Organism: Avahi laniger; assembly: GCA_963575035.1. Lineage (NCBI taxonomy): Eukaryota > Metazoa > Chordata > Mammalia > Primates > Indriidae > Avahi > Avahi laniger. The sequence continues at coordinate 70,935 of CAUYSK010092807.1, read as the reverse complement.
AAAGCTTATACCATTGCCAGTCATGGTTTTAACACATTGACTGACACACTAGAAAAAAAAAATTTTCCCTGGGGCCATGGTCTTTTTTAAAACGATCCTTTCTAATTTGTTATTTTCTATGTGTGAGTTATGTGCAACACAATCCACCTTTTTAGAATTAACTTCTCAGTATTAATTGTAACCATAAGAACATCAACAAGTAAGGTTTACATGAGCCAGCTTGCAGGGTTTTGCTTCATGAGGCCCCCGGGCTCAAAACTAGCCTGAGTTAAATATAACTCACATGGCAGTCAATGTGTTAAGTTTTTTACTTAGATCCCTATTTGTTGTAACACAGGGACAGACAGAGGCATCATGTTATATGCTCAAAACTGCATATCAGATAACTGGTAGAGATGAGATTCATACCTATGCCATTGCTACATTGAATCAAAATGACTTAAAATATTTTTTTGTGTGTGTACGGTAGGAAGCAGCATCTTCCTGTTAAAAGGAACACTTTCCCTGTTGGATAATTTGTTTTTAACAAGACTGCCTTTTAATATCTGTTTATAAGATCTGACATGATGTTTCCTTTTTCCTCTGATTTGTAGAATAGTTTGTACTCATAAAAATGGGTTTTGGTACGGCTAGTTTAAATCATTAGTTAGAGAGACCTGTGCATGTGAGCAGTCAGCCTTGTCATTCTTGTTACTCTTTGTGTGTTTTACTTCTATTTGGTGTTACCTCCCGGTAGAGAATGTTTGGTTTTTCCAATGATTTGCTATTATTACAGTCTCTCCTTTCTCCCTTACAATAACTCAATTGGGGCAGGGGAATGAGAGGCAGGGGAGGGTATGATACATAAAATTCTTTAGGGCGAACAAAACTGTTCTTTCAGACTTCTAGAATATTTTACTCAAAATATGTGTCTTTTATATTTGCCACTACCCTCCTCCTTCATTCATCTGGATTACTCCAAGCCCAGATTCTTACACACTTTGAAATTCTAGAGCTATGTAAGGAGTTTTCATATCCACGAATTTGCAGAGCCAGATAGCTCTCCTCCTAAATGCTTAGCTGTACAAGCTTTCTCTTGTTTACTTTGTGACTTGATGCAAGTAAAAGAAAGAGTCCCTGATACTTTCCTCCCTGCTTCTGATTTTTGTAAAATCTGAGCTGTATGTTCATCTTAACTTGGAAGGAAGCACATCGTAAATATTTATTAACTTTTCCTTCTAGTGTAAGAAATAAATAATTTTAAGGTAAAAATGCATAATTGAAGTGTAACTTTTTTTTTTTAACTAGATACAGTTTGGAACTTTGTCAGATTATTTTGATGCACTGGATAAAGCAGATGCAAATCAAAGAGAGAAGACCCAGTCGATGTTTCCTGTTCTAAGTGGAGACTTTTTCACTTACGCTGACCGAGATGATCATTACTGGAGTGGCTACTTTACATCCAGACCCTTTTACAAACGAATGGATAGGATCATGGAATCCCATCTAAGGTACATTTACCTTTAGATAGCTACATTTATTTATTCGGTTCTTTTATGTTCTTATAGCCTTTTTGTAGAGTTTTGCATGATATGCATCATTTATGTAGTATCAGTGATGTGCTTAATGTAATTGTGAAATTTTAATGCAATCAGAAATATGTCTCCAAAGTATAATCAAATTATTACATGGGTTTTTGTTCTAGAAGGAAAAGTAGTTATATAATTAGATTTTCTAGGCATGGCATTCTGCGTTTTACATTTTCCTAATTAATTTATCTATATTATTTGCATGGCATATTAATATTCAGTGACACCATCATGGCTGTCTGCAAGCCAGTAATCTGATGGGCTGAATTGTTGGAAACATAGCTGAGCATCCAAGAAGCAAATAGGGCCTCTCAGCAACCAAAATGTGGCCTTCAAAGTACACAATCTAAAATTAATGTGTTTTATATGTGGGAAGACTTTAGTGGCTCCATCTCAATTCTTATTTACTTACTTGGTAACACATTTCTGTAGTTATGATATTCTGCTTAGACGAACAAAATTTTTAGAAAAGAGAACTGATGGGGCGGACAGTGATTAGTCGAAAAGTAAATGGATACAAAGAAGGCAGAAAGTCAATAGAAAACATAAAAGCACTAAACTAGCACTGTCCAGTGGAACTTTCAATCACTGTCCAACAGAACTTTCTATAGTGATAGATTCTATGTCTGCACTGTTGAACATGGTAGTCCGTAGACAGGTGTGACTTTGAGCACTTGAAATGTGACCAGTGTGACTGATGAACTGATTTTTCATCTAATTTCAATTAATTTAAGTGTTAATAGCCATGTGTGAGTGGTGGCTATCATATTGGAGAGTGTGGTTCTAAGTAACTGTGTCTGTTTTTTGGTAAAGATAAATTATTAATACCCCAGGGGCTCCTGAGGCTTTCTCTATATGTAGCCCAGTAGAGTAATTCATTTTTGTGATGAGTCTTGTTAGTAACAAAAAGTTGGATCATATCTACCCTCTTGTATATACTAGAGGACATTGAGTACATTTTGGAGGAGCTTTTTGTAAAAATCATGAGTTTCCTCAAGAGTTATATTTTGGTATAGTAATGTGTGTTTTTATTATTATTACTTTTGTGCTGCTGATATTGTTTGAAAAGCCTAACCTTTGACTATTATTTTGGATATGCTAGAGGAATAGATCTTATTAAACTTAAAATAGTGTTTATATGTTAAATTGCTTATGCATTCTTGCCCAATGGAATGTCACCCAGTTTTCTGTTGTGTTATTCGACTTTCTATGATAAAATGAAATATATTCTAATAATGTAGAGATTCTTTTGGACCACTGAATTAGTAATTTTTAAGTGTCAAGTTTTTTTTAGTGGCTAAGAATTACAAATATTGGTTTAATCTTAATTTATCGAACATGTTCAAGGCATAGTGGTTACTGCTAGTAATATATTTTGAAAATTCCACTACTTCAAAGTAAAACAACGCAAAATACTATACAATAGTTGTGAATTTCCAAATGTATTAATTTATTTGAAAATAAGTTTATTGTCAGAAAATAGTAATATTTTAGTAATAGTTTACCCTTACGCTCATTTGTAAAATGTGGATAAAATAGAAAAATATAAAGAAGAAAATATTTCCAAAATCCACTTTTTACCACAGTGGGGTATCTGTATATGGGTATGTACTCCTTTTAAAACCAGGAATATTTGCCATGAATATGTATAAACATATATGTACAATTTACTTAATTCAAACTTATTCTCATGCCATGATTTTCAGAAGGGTTAGAATGTAGAAGTAGACATTGTTTACTATCCTTTGATTATTTCCGCAATTTAGAGGAATTCATCTTTTTTTTTTGTTTGTTTTATAAAAATGTACTTCTAATATCTCCTTTTTCCTGAATCTTGATGCATTTTCAAACCGCCTTAATTTTCTCTCCTTTGTCTTTCCCATGTTTGGCATATAGAGTCTCCTTGCACTTTTTACTTCATCAAGCCTTGTCTCTTTTAAAAGAACTTTTTTAGGAACTCATCTTGAACCACATCCTCTGATGAAAAAAATTAAAGGTGGAAATCACAGCCCCCATATTCTTACTCAAAGCTATTCTTAGATTAAAATGGTTTTTTCCTTAAAATACGCGAAAAATGATGTCCTATTTATCATTTTTCAGTTTGCACTATTAAGTTCTCTATATTGTATGTTATCATTCAAAACTGAAACTAACCCTTGCCCCTGAGCTATTATTGGACCATCATTTTCTGTCTCTCCTCTCCTGTGAGTGTCCAACTGACATGACCACGCTTTTCTCTGCCATCTCTACTATTAATGTACGCATGTGAGTAAGTGGCCGTCTGATGATGTTCATGGTATCTGTCTATGCTGCTCTAGGAGAGAAGAATAGACAGAGACATTTATCCAATTCTTACTGCCACGTTCAGGTATTTTCTCACTGTGTTATACACAGATAAACCTGTCTTGCTGCCAACAGGTGCTGGCTTCTTTCCAGGATCATCTAGAGTAAGGGCCTCTGGTATCAGTGTTGTCACGGTGTTCTTTGATGATTAAAAATTTAGGTATATTATATGAATACTGTGGCGGTTTTATATAAATGTTTATTATCAGTATCTTTTTCATAAATTGTATTGAAATTGTGGATTTTGAAAAACATTAAAAAAATGTCAATGGTTACATGTTTTAGATTATAAACTAAAATATCTATTTTGAAATAAAAATCAATGACTGTTTTATGCAATTAGGGCTGCCGAAATTCTTTACTATTTTGCCTTGAGACGAGCTGAGAAATACAAGATAAATAAATTTCTTTCATCATCGCATTACAAGTCACTGACAGAAGCCAGAAGAAATCTGGGACTGTTTCAACATCACGATGCTATCACAGGAACGGCAAGAGACTGGGTGGTTGTGGATTATGGGACCAGGTAATGTTATTATAGAAAAATCTTCTTTAAAAAAATCTTTTTAAATTTTGGGTCATAAGATTATATCTTTTGATGGAGTTGTTAGTGCATATCAGACCACATTAACAATGATATCCCTCCTAAGTGTTGCGACAGCAAAACATTACCAGTTTTCAAAGCATTTTCTAAGAAATCTGTTGACAGAGTCCTTGCTGCCCTAACATTTTATTGCAGTGCATTTCTGCAAATACGGTAATAAAACTTTATTACTGCTGTGTAAAACTGATCCTTTTTCTTCTAAATACAATGTGATGATTGGAGTTATCTTCTTGACCAAGGATTTGGTATCAAACAAATCATAGTTATATTTCAGGAAGATAAAGAGTCTCACTTCATTGCAAATCCGGTTTAATCTCATCCTATTTCATATGCAATTGTTCATAGATACTTCTTCTTCTTTTTTGCTAGAGGGGCATTGACAAAAAAGAATAAGCTGAGAAGCATAACCAGGAAAGAAATGGCCCTAGAAACCTTGTCCTATATAGATGATACAGGCAATTGGTAATCTAGGTGTTGATATCAAAACTGTCTTCAACTCACTGAAGGGCTGTCAGATGAGTGAGGGAGTAGAAGCTCAGTTATTTCTGTATAGAAGAATTAGAAACAATGTATACAGTCATCTGAGAATAGGAAAGGACTTTGTAAACAGTGCTTTCTAACAGTGGATTACCCTTTGTGATAGTGAGTTCTCCATCATCATATGACAGTTTGGATGACCATTCATTGGTGTCAGTGCAGAGGGAAATCCTATAAAGGGGAAGGAGTTTTGACTATTTTATTTTTAAACTTGAATTTAAACAATTATGTCTTCCAGATATTTTTTCTATCAACACTGTTATGCTTTGATAATATTTTAAAGTCATTTAAAATATATTGTGATTCTCTTAAAAATAGATTTAAGAAGTAAATATCTTTATTATAACTATTGCTGTATGAGAAAAGTATACACATTGCGTAAAACTGATTTTAAAATATTGACCCACAAATTACATCACTAATTATAGTAAATGTTAATTAAATATTTAGTTACAATATTTTGAATGGCTTTCTAGAAATTAGAGGAATAATATTCTTGAGGTTTCATTACTGGACTTCAGTCCTTAAAATATATATTTATATATTTTAAATATATATTCAAGGCTGTATCTTGACTATCAATATTCTTGTGGCAAATATATTTGGCATCCATCTATTGAGGCTGATCTGGGGTTAAAGTAGAAAACACTCATTAGGTGATAATGATGTTAGTATTTCTCCCACAGAAAGCATTTTTGAAAGTAAGTTCAGATCCTCAATTTTTCCTTTTCACCTGCTCCTGCCTTGGTTTGTTGAGAGTTTAAAAGTGAGACTACTTAGAATCAGATCAAAGCAGAGCTCCTGAGAGGACATGGAGAAGTCATTCTCCTATACTGTCTACTTGCTCTCTCTGGCTGCCATATTGAAAGAGATTTGGGTAAAGGTCATTGAGTTTTGCTACAGAACATTTTGTGTCTCATGACCTTTCCTGAAGGCCTGTCATTAGTTCCTCCATATGCTTTATATTGCTTTTAGCTGATATTAATAAAAAGCTCCATATGTTTGTATTGCTTTTAGCTTATAAAAAGCTAAAAAAAAACCCTCCCTGTACTGAATTGAATTCTCTTTTAGAGAAGAAAAGACAATAAATCTCGAGCTGTATTTGGCATTTGTAAATTTACTATGTGAGCACTTCATACTTCATTGAAAAGTTGTAAACAATTATCAGGTCATTAGCACAGATTTTAAGGAGGAAATTTTGAAACAAAAGTTAGAGAATTATTAACAAAGAGGCAACTAGTATTGGGTGTTCTCTTGTAGTTGGACTTATGACTATTGTTCATTCACATGTTGGCACAGATGCCCCTACGAACAAGTGTGTAAGTTAGGGATTGCATTTGGCTGCAAGTAATAGCGCCTGAAACAGAGTAAATCCTATCCTGCTTATTTTTATGTCATGTGAAAGAAATCTGCAAGTAACTCATTTAGGTATGACAGCTCCACAGCGTTATCAGGGATCAGGCTCTTCTTTCTCCTCTGATGTACTAGAGTAACTCTGAGAGTCATGCTTTCAACAATAGATTAAATATTTATATTATTATAAACTGGTAAGCAAGAACATATAATGGCAAAATTGAAGGTTAATTCTGATTGTATCGTGGAAAAATAAATTAGACTGGGATGGTGTTTGTAATGGACATTCAAACCAAAAGTCAATAATGGGGCTTATGTGGAAGGGAAGAAGAAATGGTAATGAGGTCAAATCCAGAAATGTTTTAGAATTAGACCAATTATTCCTAACTTGTATTTATGGTAGGTACGAGAAAACTGAACAAAGGGCAAGCATGAGGGTCCTAACATAGATCAAATTGTTGAATGACAGACAGATAACAATCTCCTTAAAAACAACAGCAATGACAGCAAACTAGAAAACTGTGATTCTTAAGTGATTTTTTTCCTCCACTGTGTTCCATATTAATAGGATAAATGCATGATAGAAAATTAGAGGCCTTGAGAAATCACATATTAATGAAATGTTGAAACATTTATATTTTTGCTTTACCCAGTGTTTCTCAAACCTGCTTACTGTATACTGTTTTGTTTTAAGCAAAACTGCTTTATACACACTGAGAAAGCATTCGGGGAATGCTGCGCTATAACTTTTAGTGCTCATCTCAGTGATAGGCTGCATGCGTGCCTTTTGCATGCAAACATGGATTTCTGGCTTTCACTCAGTTTAATTAGGACTCTTTAATATACTGTTATACATATAGGCTTTTAGCTGGTGGAGAACATGACTTTTATTCTGCAGGTTCAGGCTGCCTAATGAAGACAGCCCTGTAGATAATAGAAATAAACTTAGAATGAGTGACTTATTTCCATAACTGGACTGTATTTATTCTTATGATTTTTTAGTCTGGTGAGAATACTTAGTACTATCTAGGAAAGTATTTGAATATACTGAGAAATTAAATTGGATGACAGCATGAATTCAAATCCATAAGAGTTTAGTATTAAAATTATAGATTTACTATGTAAATATATTTAATTAATAATATTGATCATGATCACTTACGTCTTTGAAGGAAATCTTAAAGCTCTGCAAAAAAAATTATTTCTAATTCTTTTACAGATTTTTATTGTTGTTACATGACAACAAAAATGTCTTTAAGACCATAGATCCAAAGTTGCTTTTTGTATTGGAGAAAATAATATAATTGCGCTATAAACATAATAGATTCATTCCCATGGTTGATTGAAAACATGATTAGCAAGTATTCTCTGCAGATTTGTCTAATATAAATTTACTTACGGATGCCTGGTCTCTAAAGTCTTAAGAAAACATGATTGAATTTGAAAAAAATCGTCTTTTCCCATGAGTAGTAGTTATTCAGTAATAGCTGGCTATGTACCAAGGTTACATTCCAGAATTGATCTTGAATCAATAGATTCTTAAACAGCCTGTTGGTTCCTCAGACATAAAAATACAATTTGAATACAGTTAATAATTTCAGTGACCAAGAAAAGGAGCAAGGATTGACAATTTCATTATCCAGATCTATGAAAAACTCTCTTCCTTCTAATTTTTTTAAACAAGAATGTGAAACTAAATTCAACACGATACCTATTTTAATTCTTGGGGAATGGCTTGTGTACTGGTGGAATTTTAATTTAATTTAAGTTAACCTCATGTTTTCTTTTGCTGTTGCTTCAACCCTCGTTAAAGTTTTCTCTGAAATAAAATAGCCAATCATTGTTTTTTGATAGGTGGCCTTAAAATTACTGGGGTAATCATACTGAATATTCTTATTATTTGGTACACTAATCATAAAAGTAATTTGAATAAGTTTATATGTTTCAGGTGTGTCCAGAAAGGTTCCAATTTTCATAAATCCTTATCAGTGATATCTTCTGATTAACCATTTTTTCTAAGTATTTAGTTTGGGAGAAAAAAGAGCCAGGTTGTTACAGATTCATGATAGATTTCACTTTGTGAATACAAGATGAAGGCAAGGGTGATTTGGCCATTATTAAAGAAATTGAAAATAGTGTATGTGAATTTTAAAATTACTTCTCAGACTAATAAAATTTTTGGTTTTCAGACTCTTTCATTCATTAATTGTTTTGGAAAAGATAATTGGAAGTTCTGCATTTCTTCTTATTTTGAAGGACAAACATATGTACGACTCTTACTCTTCTGATACCTTCCTAGACATGGTGAGGTGATCTCCTCTGTATTCATAAAAATGTGTGATTCTTTTGTTCTTTTGTCAGAAAAGGGAATGAGAAGCTTAATGAAAAGAGACATTGAAATATAATTATTTCTTTATATATTATTTGAGAGAATTTGTATTACTTCATGTAAATTACCTGTATTTCTTTTCTGTGTCAGTATTTGATTTCTAATATGTATTTTTTCTGACTATGTCTAAGCATAACAAATAAAGCAAGTATATTTTAAAATATGTGAAATATGTAGGCTTTTACAATACTATTAAGATGATATTGCAATGCAACTGGACATTTTGCTTGACTTTAATTAGAAACCCCTTGATATGTGAATTTTTTTAAGTCCTTAATCTGTTCTTGTTGAACTTTAGAATTTGAACGGTCTCTCCTGGTTTCAGGATGAGTCCACTGAGTGCTGTAGGTGGTGCTGACGTGTGTGTAACAAGAGGGCAGTGATTGAGGAATTAGCCTCACCACTGCACCTGATTGTTGGGGCCTTGAAAAAGTTACTGAATATCCCTGAACCCTCATTCATTTATCTGGAACATGAGATGATAATATCTGCCTTGCCTTGAGCTGTTGTTAGGATCAGAAGAGCTGATGAAACAGAAAGTGCTATGAAAGGTAGAACATGCTGTTCCGCAGCAAGCAAGACAGTTGAGAAAATGGCTGATTACAACCCTCTATCCACTTCCACTTGGCAACTCAGATCTTTTTAAATTGTAATTTATTTATTATTACAATCTATTATGAATGATGGGCTTTGGAATTTTACATGTACTTTGAATTTACACATCTGGAATTAGATAGCTTCGACATTTTCATATACTGTTGCTTGTAGTCAAATCATGATTATACATTTTTATATTAAAGTAAAACACGCAAGAAATGGACACCTCTTAAGGATATACAACATATGATACAAAAGTAAAGTACAAAAGCTTTTTGCAGAATTGTTTCTAGAACTCTGATTTGATTCCTAAATTATGAATTCTGTTCCCGTAACATGTTGTACTTGAAGTCTGAACACATGTACACACATACACACACACATACCCATGCACACACACATACACATGCACACACACACGCACACACACACATACACATGTACACACAGATTATTTGTTTTGAACTTTGATGGACTTTTTGTAGCTGGAAATAGGATTTTTTTTCCTGTGGTGTCCTTCTCAAGATTTTCAAGATACTATTGCTTAGTTAATTTTGAAACTTAAGTTTTAAAAGTAAAGTAAAAAATTGTTGTTCATTTTTATAGGATTTCAATCAAAAATCACAAGATTCTCTGCCACAAAAAAATATAATACTCCTGAGTGCGCAGCCAAGGTAATTTGTAATTTCTCATAAATCTTTACCATTTTTCTGGCTTAACATTTTTAGTTTTTATGGTTCTGATCGTTAGTTAGCATATATTTTCAGACAATATTTCATTTAGTCAATTTATTAATTTAAAAATGTTTTCTGAGGAAAGGGATTTTCTTCCGTGACTGTTGTGTTCATTGCTAATAGTTAACACAGTGCTTGGTATATTGCTGAAAAAACTATTGTAACATTTCTCACTGATACAAGCTATGAGGTGGTAAATATACAGCTTAGGATAAAAAAAATTCCCTAACTTTATAATATGGATTATTTTTAGATTATATCCTTTCTTGATCAACCTTTCATTAGTTACCTTGCTTTCATTAATCCCTGATCCTATTTTTTAAATGAAAGAAGAAACTTTATTATTATTAGAAGATTAAGTTTCCTACTGTAAATTGTTCACTGGATAACTGTCATTTTGCTGGTCAAACTGCCTTGTTTTAGCACTATTGATTTATGATTAGTAAATCGGAAGGGTGTTCAGTGACCTTAAATTAGGTCATTTAATTGTGGCTATCTCTGATTTATAAAGAAGTATTTTATATTTCTATTGATAATTCTTTAACCATCAAGATATCTGTTTTTCATGACCAAATATCTATCAGGCATTACCCAGTGGATTTAGGAATGTACTGTTTTTTGTATATATAAAAGGTTTGTAATATAACCTTCTATTGTCAAAACGGAGAAATTTAATATTACCTCTTACAAATTATAGGATAAAAATACTTTTAAAGAGTAATTTGTGATTTTAACTAAGTGTACTTTATTAAAATTGTTAAAAATAAATGGAATCAAAGTATTGTAGAAAATTTGCAGTTGCTAATGAAGTTGAGATTTTTGGTTAAGTGTAGACTAAAGCCTTATTTGTGTAAATTTCTTCAGTAAGTATAGACTTAAGACAAGTGCAGCTTATTCCTTGGCACAAAAACATAAGTGATTTTTAGTCATGCTAAAGTTCTCAGCAACACTGCTAAAGTGTTCAGAGCTTTCAGATTGCCAGGTCACAGGATGAAAGGATAGTGACACTGAAAGAAATATCAATTATAAGATTACAAAATGTTTTCTTTGCCTTAAAATAGGTAACGTTTTGATACATTTGGGGTTATATGCCTGTCCCTTAAATATCAGGTCCCTAATAAACTGTGGCCTTAGTAAATCTATTTGGCGTTAGAGATAATCTACTCATCTATTAACTTTTAAAAAATATTTTGGTGGAGGAAGATCTTTGTTTTTGCAGGTTGTAAGAATGACATATGCTTACCATAAGTGATTCCTGCCCCATCCCTATCCCCTGGGGCTCCCCTTGGGTGCATGTCGTGGGGTGGATGAGCAGGGGCTGGAGACATAGCAGGTCAGAGGAAGAGATGCAACGTTGCTTTCTCTCCTTCCTTTACTGTCCCAGCCTTAGCAAGCAGTAATCGGTAATTTAGCCTCACTTATGCTAGAGGAAGAACGTTAGGAGAAAGGATGTTTTTGAGCTTTAATACTGAAGAGTTTTAATTATAGATTAACATAAGTGGAATTTTTAAGGCTATTAATAAAATGGTTACTTTTTGATATTTCTTTTTAAACCGTTTGCATTTAAATCGTGTTCTTCATCTTACTACTATTTCTCTGCAGTTCTTTTCTATCAAATGCCAATGCTATTATTTCCATGGTTAGGTGAATTGGGAACACTTCTGATGTCAGATTCTTATTTTTATGTTTATTATCCATTTTATACTTTAGGCCTTTTTATAATTTTGGTTTTAAAATCTACATTTTACTTGTTAGCCACAAGTCATTTTAGTTACTGATCTCTCAGTAAAATCAGCTAAGAATGGAGGAATGATAGTGGCATTTAAAATGGAAGAATTTGATAGTTTTATTTAGCAGGAACTGAAAGTTAATAATTGCCCTTCTCAGTCCTTAAATTGGAAGTTTTAGAAGTGTGGCTGTGAGACTTTCTCATATTCTTCATGAGTCTTCTGTAATGTTCCAGAGCTTAGCTTTATTTTAATTATAAACATAGTTCCTATTTGAATAACAAATTATTTATCTAAAGAAAGAATGCATTTTCAATGGGAGAGATATCCTCCCCTGAAGAGTGAAATTGGTTCTGGGGAGATTTGAAGAAAATCTTATTCTTTTAAAACTATAAAGAACAGATACAATACACAACAGGTAAACAGTTTATATATGGTATGAAAATTATATGGAGGGTGATGAGGAAATAAGTGTCTAAAAAGAGCCCTTAGGGAGATTATAATGTAAAAAAGTTTGAGAAATACTCATCTAAATCCATAGTATTTAAGTAGTACATGTAAATGAATTTGATCATGCTATTGGCAACATTAGTTAAAGCCATACCCTAATATAATTTATAAGTATTTAAAAAGTAGTCCATAATCTGCCAAAAGTGACCTCAGTGCATTTTGATGTGCCTAATTAGTTCACAGAGTTATTTGAGTTAAAATAGTATGTGAATTTATAGTTTTTGTGTGGAAAGCAGGTACATTTAAGAGTTAAAATTAGATCACCCTCCATATGTCATAAATTGTCTAACCTTAAGTAATTCACAAATGTAAAAAGATGTTTCTGTTTCTCTCTACATTCATAATTTCCTAAGGAAATTGATTATAAATAAATTTGTTACAACGATTTGCAAGATTAGGGACTTGGAAGACACTGAGGCACTAACGATACAAGGTGAAAGTCTGAGACAGGCATGGAGAATTCGGTTTTCTTTCCGTGTTCCATCTGTACCAACAGGACAGGAATAAATATTGCCACAGCACAGCCCAGGAAGCCATGTGGTTTGACAAGTGGTAAAGGAACTTTTTATTTAAGGTGGATAATTCAAAATGCCATCAAGTATATAATCAAAATTATATTGAGATAACCTGTCTATAAATCTGAAAACTTAATTTTTCAAGTAGTATCTCTTTTGGTTTGAGAGTAATTTATTCAAATTACTATTATAAAACTTTTAATAGATTTACCTTTTAAGTGCTTTTAATTTTTATCAGGGTATTTATCGATAAGCAATCCTACATCTCTCTCTCTCTCTCTCTGGCCAAAAAAAGGAGGATTCACCCGAAAAGAAACTATTAACAATGCAGAGACACAAAGGAAGTCAATGTTTCTGGGTTTGGGTGACTTCGGAATATCAACTGGATATAAAGCACTTAATTATTCTGGAAAAGGCCTTCCATAGCCCCATTTCCTTTGCTTGTTGAATGGTTTTCCTTGGGTGATTTCCCAGCACCTCTAATTTAATTTTTTTTTTCCACGTGTGCTTTTGCATCCCAGTCTTGATGAAGAGCATCGTTCTCTTTTTAGTTATCTAGGTTCTGAAAACCCAGAACCCACTCTGACATCTGCCTTCTATTATTCCTTAAGTTTCATCAATCGGAGAGTCTTTTGATGTTCATCTTCCTCTTGTTCCTATTACTTTCTGGTTTTAAGCCATTCTTTATGCTTTGCTTGAACTACTGCAATGGCTTCTTGCCCTTTTGTCTTTAATTTCTCTATTCCTCTAATTTCTTATGTGTAGTTACCAGAAGAACCTGCCCAAAGCAGAACTCTGAGAAAGTTACTTCTAATCTCAACATTCTCCAGGGACTTTTTATTGCCTACTAAGGAAAGTCTGATCTGATAGTCAAATATTTTAGTAGTCTGTGGCATATGACACTCTACCCCAAAACTTAGTGTTTTAAATACCCTTTATTATATCTCTCATGGTTCGATAGAACTGTTTGGGGTCCCTCATACCACTGTAGTCAATTGGAGATTGGGACTGGAGTTCCCCAAAGACTTGACGAGGCTGAATGTCCAAGGGGGCTCACTCACGTTGCTGGAAGTCCCTGTTTCCTGTTGGCTGAGAGTTCAGTGGGGGCTTTCAACTGCCAGTGTGTACACATGGCCTCTCCATGTGACTTGGGCTTCTCTAACCATGGTGGCTCGTTCCAAGAAGGGAGTATGTTAAGAGTGGGAGTCCCAAGACTCTCACTCACAATGACAGTGAGTTTTCTGGGTAGAAGCGGCATGGCTTCTTAGAACCTAGCTTTGGAAGTTCTAGATGGTCTCTTCTACTACACTGTATCGGTCAGACAAGTCACTAAGGTTAGTCAAGATTCAGGGGGAGGCGAATTCTACTGCATGTCTTGATGTAAGGAGCACATACAGGAAGCAAAGGGATTGATGGTAGTCATCTTTGGAGACTAGCTGTCACAGTTCACCTACTGACTACCGCTATTCACCTGCCTCTCATGTGCAAAATGAAATCCCCCTCCCCACAGTGCCTAAAGTCTCATCCCATTATGGACATTGGCCCCAAATTTTCCTCTAGATCAGATCCAAAGTGGGCCACTTATATGGCTGGCAGTTGATGCTGGCTTATTTCTGCCAGTATAATTATTTGAAGTTAATCCCACTGCATTGCAAACTCCTTGAGGAGTTCACCTGCCTCCTTATTTCTTTCATTTATTTCCAACAACATGCTTGTGGTATTATAGTCAACATAATAAGAATTTTATATAAAGATTTGTTGAAATACATTTAAATATTGACTGGAGAGAATGTCAAGCTTCAGACATCAGATGTGCATAGAATTTGGTTCACACCGTGTGTGAAAATGGGGTATCCTGGTATATATTCTCCCCACATCTTTTATCTACTATTTGGAGATTGGGTACCTGGATGATTCTTAATAAACTTTAAATACTGCTACAAATTAAAATAAATAATAATTCAGTAGAGCTTGGGATTTGTATAACTGCTCATTTGAGATTTTAGAGTTTTAAACCATGAAACCTGAAAAATTTTAGATTGCATCTTAGCATCATTGCATTCTTATAGAATTAACTTTATTGGGATTGCATTTTGGGGGGCATATCAGAATGAGTGGGTACAAAAGATATTTCCAAATAATTGAACGAGTTGACCTTATCCGATTGGTTTTACACCTAGGACTTTTTTGTTGTTATCAACATAATGGAGTTGCCTGACTCTACATTTTGTATTTTTAATATTGTTACTGTGAACAGTTCTTCTGACAATGCTTATCTGTTAGTGTAACGTGATTCAAAGCTTTAGATGGTTTTTTTTTTCATTTGTTACCGTGTCATCAACATATTTTTATGCCAAGTAATAATGTATCTGAGAAAGTATCTGATGTCTCTAATCAATTGTTTAAACATAAGTTTTAAATGAAGAAACTAAGCTCACAGTGGTCTTTTTATTGTTTGGAAATGGAATTTCTAGGAAAATAGAATTCTAACCACTCAGAATCTGGCAGCATTATTTATTATAAATATAGGTTTGATAAAAGCATTTACAGCTCAAGGATGGAATTGAGGTTCCATGACTTGAACCAAGGTGGCTGTAGTCTGAAAAAGGAGTCTGATGTAGAGCTGTAAATGTCCGGATGGAGCTTGCTTTGCACGTGACTGTGGGAGAGACCGAAGAGTATTAGTGATGATTAGTGTAAGAACTGGGCTTGTCGCTCATGGATTCTGGTGGTTTAAGCTCATGTCTTGTTACATGCTGGAAAGCTAGTATAGAAATGTCTCCACATTAGTTAGCAGAAAAATAAGTTTATTTATTAATTCAGGAAGATTAAGTGCTTTCTTTCTTGAAAATGATGGGCTATATTTTTAAGTTATCCCAAATGAATTCAAGGCAATAATAGAATTTAGGATTTGACACACCGTAGACCTTCCACAGGTTCTATTATCCTGAGAAAAGCTGAAATATCTTTACCTTTTAAAGCTGCTTTGAACTTTTCTTTTATGGGGGAATTACTAACTGATAGTACTGGAGACTCTTAAAAACATAAAATCTGAGTTATTCTAGTCTAATCTAAGTCTATCTGAGCATTGATAGCATAGTACATTTACGAATTTATATTGGACTTGAGGGATGAGTTAATAAACTCTCCTCTGAAATGATTTTTCTGTTTATGTATAAAATGCTTGTAAAAGGTGTTTGCGTATTTTTACCTACATTCCATCTCCTCCATCTCTGTTATGTTTTGTTAACTTTGATTTTTTCAAGATGTAGGTTGACCAGTTCTATAATTATTCAGAAATAACTCAAAACACTAAATAGAATTTAATACATTATTTAAATAACCAAAAATTTCCTAGGGAACTGCAGGTACCTTCAACATAAAATTAACACTAGTTAATTTTATATTGAAACTTCTTTGCATTGATGGATGGTTGGAAATAATTTTGGAGGAATCACATCTGGGTAGCAACATAAAATAATCTTCTCTGGTATTTGCCATTCTAAATCAATCATTCACAGGCTTGCATTTTTCCTAATTTTTCAGGGCAATACAAAGGTCTCTAGGGGAGGAAATGAGGAGAAAAGGCTTTACCTTTTCCACAATGTTCTCCCCAGCCTTAGCATTTCTATTTATTTTATGACATCAGGAATGATAAGTATTAATTTCTGAAATACTGTTTCAACCTCTCATTGACTTAGATGAAATAACACCTATTATATTAAAAAAAAAGTTGACATGTCCAATTTACATGATGGCTGACTAGGGACCCTGAGACCGACTCTCTCAATTTCCCATTAAAGCTCACACGAAAACAAAGAAGATGATGAACAATCACAGGAACACCAAAACCTTGGTTTGACGGTCAACCTGTTGTCACAGTCTAAGATAGCCACAAACTACAAAGCTGATAGAACTGGACTGAAAATGCTGACCAGTGATAAACAGTTAGAAATAAAAGCAACATGCAGGTCTCTTAAAGGAAGTGTAGAGATTGAGTCCTTTTGCTTTTCGTGACGTCTGCCTTCAAGGTTTTGAAATTCTGATATCAACTAGAAAAGTGGAAAAATATTTTTCTGCTGGAAGGGTACTACTTTTCCTGGATGTTAAGAAGATAGGTAACTGTTCTCCTCCCACCCCCGCCTTTCTCCCTGCCTAAGGTCTGTGTCAACCAATCTCCACTTAATTGAACAGAACTGATACTCTCCATTGCTTTTCTCTGCCCCTGGTCTTGTAGGTAACAGGCTACTAGCTGGCAGGCCAGTGCACTTCCCTCCCTTCATTCTGTCGGTTGTGTGATTGTCATGAATCAGTTATTTATTCCGAAACCACTTGTTATTTTTCTCTCATAATTTGATTAATTAAATTGATGAATTCTGTAAAATACCCCCTTTATGAAGTAGAGTGCTTTGGAAACGTTCAACAAAGGTGAGTCACTGATAAATACTGGTGAGAAGACTGCAAAAGATTTGGGCAGAAATCATAATATAGAAGCAGTCTGTACTCAGGTTGCTAATATTTTTGAGTTTATGTCCTTCTTGTAGTTTAGGGAAACCTAAGCTTGAAACATGGATAATAATCACATGTTTGGTTATGGCAGAAAGAACTCCTAATTAGTGGTCCCATAGTCAATGTGAAGGCTTTGGTCTTAAATCAGTAAATAGATTAGAATATGATACACGTTTGTATGTTTTATGATAAAGTAAAATATTAAGAATAATACATATATATCTTAATTATTTCCTACTTTAACTTTTATTTTCAGGTCAACTTTAACTGTTTCAGTGAACCGATCTATTAGCAGCCTTGATCACATCGATGAGAGAGCTTCTGTATTTGTGTCTGTATTTTGCAACTAATTTGGATACTGAATCTGCCGGAAATAAAGTAGGCAGGAACAAGTAGAAAACTGATGGTAGACCATTGATCTAGGGAAATATCCATTCAAGGAGATTGCTGCTGGAGGTGACATGAGCCAGAATACTGCGATATTCTTTGTTTTTGTTTTGTATAAATTTATGGGGTACAGTTACAATTTTGTTACATGCAAAGATTGCACAGTGATGAAGTCAGTGCTTTTAGGGTATACGTCAATTGAATAATGGCGTCTTCCCTCTGTTCGAGAGTTAGAGCTGGTATAGAAGACTGAGTACCAATCAGGCACAGCCCCCTTGGAGGTTAGCCTTTTGCGATTTTACAGTCAGGTTGGACCTGTGCCTGTGAGCTCATCATTCACTTGCTCTTTTCTTCATCACTGCATCCTCTTTACATCTTCCATGGTGGTTTTAACAACCTGGTCATGTCATGTATCCCTCCTTGCCTGTCTCTCTTGCTACAATGACAGCTCTGCAAGGCAGGGAACTTGTTTGCTTTTGAATCTCCCGGCTAATACCTGACACACTGTAGGTGCTCAACAAATATTTGTCAAATAAACTATCTCTAGATAAGAGAAGGATTTCAACCAATACCAAAATAAAAGAGACTAAGAGTACCAAGGGTAGCTTTACCAAACACAGGGTCTGGGTGGATGTCTACTTCTATGATAAGTGAGTGGAAAGTTATCATAGGAAACCAATGAAAAAGTTGTAGAGAATGACCAAAAAAAAAAAAAATAGGATGTAGCATGAAGACTCAGAAGAGCAACTTACCTATTAAAATGATTTAATACAGAGACCAGATGAAAATTTTTAAAAAGTACTTGCAATTTTCAAAAAGTTTAAGAGTCATGACCTCTAAGAAATATGAAACAAAGTGAAAAGCTGAAATGAAAGGATGACAAGATGATTTGGAAGAGGGGAGGAGTGAGATAAGGAAAGCTTGGGGGGCAGTAGCAGACCATCTTCACTCGTGGTACAAAGAGTAAAGCTGACACTAAGAGAGGGTGTCCCTGACATGGGGAAAAAAAAAGCCCCGGAGATGCTTTTTAAGAATGCAGAAAAAAGCAGACGAATAGGAACAATGAGAAAGAAGGTGTATGGGGGACAAGATTCCAACAAAAGAATTATAAATCTTTAGGGGAAAAAATACAGCAGAGGCAATGATCTAAGATAAAATTGATAAGTTTTCTGAGCTGAGAAGGCCTCACTTTATAGATGGAAAGGGCTAAGTGCTGCGTAATGCAAATGAAAAGTGTCACCCCCAGTACACCTTGGTAACTTAGTGCAATTAAAAGGAAAAAGGACATATTGTAAAAGTGCCCAGGCAGAAAGACATACAGTGTGGTGTATAATATGGAACAAAAGCTAGACCAGGGCTTCTGCTCTGACAAGGAGACTATGAAATTTTGAAATCGTTTTATACTCAAAGTTATCTTTCATATGTGAAGGCAATAAAAAGACATTTTCAAATACGAAAACGCTTGTAAAACATACCACAGGCATACTTCCCTTCTTTTTAATAATAAAATTTTAAAATTTCTTGATAAAGTCAATTCAGCTGACGGATAGATGAATCAAAATTAAGAAGTCAAAAAAAAAAATGAGGAATTAAAAGGGCATTGGAAACAATTTGATGTAGTGAAATCCAAATCATTATTGTCAATTTTATCATCAAACTGGAGGTAGAAATGTCCATTTAGTTTTGGTAGAACTTTTACAATGTAAGAATAGTTTACTAACAGTACTGAAGGTCTGTAGCTTCAGATTATGTTAACACCTGAAAGAGGTGGAGGGCAGGAGCACATAGGAGATCCTGAGTAATTGTTTTGCAACTGGAAGATTAAAAAGATAGGAGCTTCCTGGGAGAGCGGTATTTCCCACACTGTCGCCTTCCTTCGCTCTCAGTGTACTGTTAACTCCTCAGATGTCCATCTCTGCTGAGACAGATCTCCCAAGTTCTCCACCCACATGCCCACAGGTCAGACACGCAGTGCTCTTGGCCTGGCCCACTAGGACCTCCATCTCTACATGTTTAAAACGGAACTCCTCCTCCCCACTTGAGCCTGTTCTGTGGTCCCAAGCTCTTTCAACTTTAGTGTAACCATATAATATAGTGTTTTATTAGTGACCCCTTTCATTCTCAAAAGTGTATGAGTTTGACAGTAAATTGAAAGGTTACCCTGATCATCTCTGTCTTCTCTGTTTTACTTTCAACTTGTATCCAAACACATGCTAGACCTTTTCATTCTACTTCTTAAATGTATTTCAAATTTGTCCACTTCTCTTCATCTTCAATGCCACTACCTTGCTTCAGGCTGCTATTGTCCCTCCCCTGGGTGACAGGGACATTCCTGTGACAGGTGTCCCTGACTCATACATTTGTTGGAGAGATTAAATAAAGTATGTGGTCTTCATAGTATAGGACTTAGTGCTTGGCAGGCACTCAACTAATATTAGCAATGATGTTGGAACTCTTTAAGCTCAAAACTCTTCTTTTTTCTTCCCTTGTCCTAAAGAAAAACTCCAGACTCTTTAACGTGACTTATGTGTCTGCATTTTGGTCTCTCTAGAATCATCTTTCATGTCACCCCAGCCTGTACTATGTGCTCCAGCCCCACAGCAACTATATTCAGATAACAACATATTCAGAGAACTATAAATTCTCTGCATGATGTGTTCTGTTACCTCTAGACTTCGCTGCCTGGACGAAAACAAAACAAAAACCTCCCATCCCACCCCCAAATGCACACACACACACATATACCATTTGCCTGATTAATTTCTGATTGTCTTTTGGGACTCAGCTTAAATGTTATATCCTCTGGAAACATTCCCTGAGGTCCTTGGTCAGAGGTAGGTGTCATTCTGATGTGCCTGCATGGGCCTATGTGTTTACCCACTGTCCTCCTCCTTACCACATGCATAATGTTCCTCCAGAGAGACCTGCTTTAAACCCCTTGAAGGTCTGGGCTGGGTCTTGTTCATCATTCTAACATGGCATCTAGCAATCTTTGAGGGAAATGACCTGATGCCAGGAACATTTGAGCTGGGAATTGCACTGAAGGGAACCTATCCTACAGAAATAATTGGATATAGAGATAGAACTATAGACTATCAGCTTTGCTTATCATGTGAACAAATATTTTAAAAGACTTAAATGAAAAACATTTAAGTTTTTCAAATATTTTCAAATATAAAACAAATATTTTAAAAGACTGAAAATGAAGAACAATAATAATGAGTTGTCAAATATTCTGTATTCCTAAAATTTCATATAAAGTTTGAAAATAACATGCCTAGATTAGCATTTCATTTGATAATAAAAAAAGCATGAGGCTAGGCACACTGGCTCACACTCTGGGAGACTGAGGCAGGAGGATCACTTGAGGTCAGGAGTTCGAGAACATTCTGAAGAATAGTGAGACACTGTTTCTACAAAAAATAGAAAAAATTAGCACGTGGTGGGGTGCGCCTGTAGCCCCAGCTACTCTGGGGGCTCAAGCAGGAGGATTGCTTGAACCCAGGAGTTTGAGGTTGCAGTGAGCGATGATCCTGCCACCGCACTCTACGCAGGGCAACAGAGCAAGACTGTCTCAGTCCATCAGTACATGAGTGGATTAATAAAATGTGGTATATGTACACCATGGAGTACTATTCAGCCTTAAGAAACAATGGTGATACAGCACCTCTTATATACTCCTGGATAGAGCTGAAACGCATTCTACTAAGTGAAGTATCCCAAGAATGGAAAAACAAGCACCACATGCACTCACCATCAAATTGGTATCAACTGATCAACACATAAGTGCACATATAAGAATAACATCTATTGGATGTCTGGGAGAGGGGAGGAGGGGACAGGTATATGCATACACAAAGAGTGCAATGCACGCCATCCGAGGGATGGACACACTTGAAACTCAGACTTGGGCGGAGGGGCAAGGGTAGCATATGTAACCTAGACATTTGTACCCCCATAATATGCTGAAATAAAAAAAAAGATAAAACATGGGATTGGCAAATTCTGAGGTTTTAGCTTAAATTTTTATGAAATCTGTCTTTCAATTGCCATGGAGAAAACGAAGATGACTTGTTTGAATTATAGAAGTTGCGAATAGTTGAGTGAAATGTGGAAGATGTGCTTTGTACATAGGAGGTGTTTGCTAAATTAATAACTACAAATTGGAGAGGGTAAAAATTATGAGGAAAAGGTAATATTTGTAATATTTGATGGGTGATTAAATAGTCTTTCTATAATGATGAATCTTTATAGGAAAATTTCTGATTTAGAAACATTTTGCATTCATTGTTCTTAAGTTTGTGGTTCTTATTGGCCTCCCTTTGTTTGCTTCCTGTATGTACAGTGTTTCATTTCGTATTGCATTCCACTACATGTAACAGAAACCTGTTACAATGGGGTCCCAAGAAAGCCTTTTATTTTTCTTAAGAACAAGTTTCAAGGGAGGCAGTCCAGGACTCCCGATGTGTTCCATGGTGTTATCAAAGGTCCAGGCTGCCTTTACCTGGGAGCTCTGCCACGTTTAGCCTGTGGGTCTTGTTCTGTGGACTCCCAGTGGTTCCTGCTTCTTCATTCATTTGCATCTAATGTTTCATCCAGAAAGGGGGATGAGCAAAGGATGAAAATCATGCCAATTGTGAGTGTGCTGTCTTTCATTAAACCGGAGACACAAACAATAACTTTTTCAGAATCTCCTCTGAGTGGAATGCTAATTACATGTCATTGGCCAGAACTGTGCCACATGGCCACACCTAACATGGGGAATGTGGAATGTGGGGGTGTGGGGGTTGTTCATTTTGATTTTTTTTAAGCTAGGACTGTTGCTGTCCTGAATAAAATGGGGTTTCTATCAGGAAAGGAGGAAGTGATAATGGTTGTTGGGTAGTCACTTGTAGCATCTACTCATTAGTTTCATTAACTAAATCAAAAAGCAGCTCCCAGGTTCTTTAATCAATGGCTACTTTTCCCTGACCCCTTCAGCTCAGAGACTGCAGTGTGTTCTGTACACAGAAATAGGTCTGTACTAAATAAAGCAGTCCTGCGTGCTAGAAATTGCTTTAAAACTTGTTCTCAAGACTTATTAGGTAGGAAAATCATGTCAAACACTTACAATTATTAATGAAACTGAGAAATTTTCTTTTTCCTCCAAAACCAAAACATAATTGAATCCTGCAAAATGAAGAATTGGTGACGAGATAAAGTAAAAACTCATAAAGGAAGAGCATGTATATCCTAGTGGGATTTGGGGTATTCAGCATTTACTATTTCTTAGTGACCTGTGTAGGACCATATTAAAATATGGTTATTTATTGCTTGGTTCATACATCATTCATTTAATGACAGATTTATTTTGCATTTCTGTCTTGGGCAGCACCGTGTTGGTACGTGTTCATGTTTTCTTAGCCCTTTCATTTCTTGATTCTTTCTTGCTCAGAAACGACACAGGCAGGGTCTCTTTTCCAAGTGGTCTGTGACTTATACTCTGCTATCAAGCCTGCCCCTAAAACAAGTCCTCAGTGCCTCACCTGAAATCTTCGGGGGTAGACATAGTATGAATTACGAATTCTTTTAATTTTAAAAAAGTAATATGCATGTATGGCATATTACCGCAGGATCTGCTTTAACATTCCTGAGTATTCAGATCAAATAGGATAATTAAAGATTCTATAAAAGCTTCATGTCAGTTCGCTTTAGGTTGTACCCGCAAATGAGTTATGAAAAAGCTTTTGATTTTTTTCCCAGAGCCTTTCGAATTTCACAGTTTACAAGTTATAGATCTGTAGAGTAATGGTTTGGGAAAATTATGAAACTGCTTAAAATAATTAGCAAGTTTCCTAAAAAAGACACTGTGTGGCAGAAACCACTTTGCCTCTTCTGAATGACATCGAATTGTTAGTAGCATCTATGCTTGAGTGCCTCAGTTTTTCTGCTCTGTTCTGAGTCTCATCATTTCAAAACTCTATTCAATAATGTGTCTCAGGAAATCTTTGCTAGCTGAGCAATGCTGCATCTTCACCCCTTTGCACCGCATTCTCTAAACGTGGGTATTCAGGTGCTGACTGTTTTTTCTTTGCAAGAGTCCTGTCTTCGACTCTACTGAGTGTTCTAGGTTCCCAGCTGATCTTCAAACTTCCTTATTATCAGAAGTCATTTTTTAAAAAATTTCTTACTCCATTCTTGTACCTCCTGAAATAGTACGTTTTATAATTCTCCCATCAGGCAGTTTAAAGTTTATGATATATTATATATTAATTATATATACATTATTGTTACTGTTATTTGAAAGTTGGAAGAAAATGTCAGGCTGTTATCAGTCTCATGCATTTATTTTTAAGTGATACACAGTGTGGGATTTGCCTCCTTAGTGCTTTCCAGACATGATTTCTTAAATCACTTTTTTTTTCATCGATTTCACATGAACTTTAAAGGAATATTTCTTCTCAGGCCCTTATAATTAGTCTGCTGTGATTTTGTTTCTAGGTACAAAATTATCTTAGATTTCATTTGTGGAAGTGATTAAGATTGCATGTAAAATGGTTTTATTTCTTGAAAAGCAAAGGCAAAGTAGTTTATTGTTTGGGGACACCTGCTAAATTGCCTGGTTAAGCTATGTTTTAATTGCCTTTCTATTGTTTATATTTTAAATCAAACTTCCCTAACTAGCTGTGTGATTCTAGTTTATTATTGTCAGATTATCACACAAAGAATTAAGTTTGCACAGTGTGTTTTAGTTGCATGGTTTGTGTGATGAGATTAAAGTGATTTTTCTTGTTACTCAAACATCTTGCCCCATCAAGGACCATAATCGGGGAAGTGCAAAAGATGGGGAGGAAAATACGTGCCTACATATGTACAATTATGGTTGAGATATTTTGACAGGTTACAATATGAAGGCAGAACTAGCACAGGCAGTACTGCCTGTAATCTAGGAAGGATTATAATAATTTGCAGTTTAGATATTTAGAAATACATAACTTTATACAATGTAAAAAAAAAACTTTGAGAAGGAAATGAGATGGTGTCAGAAAAATAGCTAGCGCTCGTTTTGGTGTGTCTGATAGATAATGTAAATTTTGAGTGATTCTGTTCTGTTATTGCTGTAGTGGCAAAGTTTGTTCACGCATTAGTCGGTTATATTATTAAGTAATACACTAGGCAAGTATTAAATTAAATATCTGGAGTATGAGTGATTTATGGTGGGGGATGGGAGTAATTGACCATTATATGAGAGAGATTCCTTCGGTTGTTTATTCTTTTGTTTCTTGAGAACTTAGTTTTCGATCCAATTTCTGCCTCTTTTCCTCCCAGTGTCCATCATGCCTTCTGAAATTGCTAACATGAAGCTAATTAACTCAAAGCAGTTCAGAGCATAGACTGAAGTGATGTGGCGTGTTTCAAAGTCTTCCATTCTTCTGAACCGGATTTTTTTTCCTTCTAAATGCAGATTAATAAAGCGTGCACTGCGAGAGGAACAAGGAAAAGGAGTTTAGTGAAGGTATCCTGATCCTGAAAAAGTCAGGGAGGGCTTCAAGCCCATCTTGGACTTCAGAACACTTCACAGCTTTGTGGTAAAAAGAAAAATTTTAAATAGAGCCTTTGGAGTCATTTATTTCATCCTTATTTGGAGAGTAGCATTATTTTAATATTTTGTTTTATCTTGTTTCGTTTTATTTTATTTTTAGGCAAGACAATTGTATGTGAAATTGGGCTACTTTTCAAACTAAAACATGCCTGGATTTCAGATTTGTTGTAGGCACTTAATATATACTGAAATTATTATAGGTAGTTGGTTGGCTTGTGTGTTTTTCTTCGAAACGTGTTCTTTATCCCTTGTGACATTGTGTTTGTGTTCACTGTGAGCGATGTTTTCTCTGGTGTTGTGTATCTTCTTTAATCGGTTCATTGGGTATAGTAGGGATTCTTTCCCAGGACCAATATTGTTTCCAAAAGTGCTTTGAAAATAGAGAGTGGTTTGTGTTTTGTTGTTTTCATATTTTTACCACTTACATGATGGCTCACTAACATGAAAGAGACATAGCACCAATAAAAAGTTGTTTTCTCCTCTATTCACTTGGAAACCTCACACAAGATAGATTTCATTTGTCAACACAGATACCCAAAGTGAATACAAACATATTTGCCATTTCTGTCCTTAATAGCAACACAATCTTATTTTACTGTGTTAACTTTTAAGGTCTTTTTTATTTGTGAAAATTAGTCTGTTTATGTACTCTGTGTTCTTCCAAAGTTACAGCTTTATATTCATTGGAGAAATGAAATTTTCTTCCAGTAGATGAAAATTACATTTTGATTGAACATCATTCCTTATGCAGTCACCCATAAATATAATGTCTTTTGCTGTCTTTTCAGAAATAGCTACAGATGTGGTTTCTGAATTGACAAGAAAATAGAACATCTTAATGTTTTAGGTAGAACAGATGGTATTTTTGTTTTAGGCAAAACTCTCTCAGAGTGAAAGCAGCTTAATTGGTGACAAGACTCTTGGGGTCAGCCAAATTATGTACAATTTTTGTGTTTGTTTCTTTTTATTGCTTTAGTATCCAACATTTTAGAATACTTATACAGGAATATTTATCCTTTTTATCGACTCATTGTTTTCTGTTGTACACTGGAAATAGTTGTAAGATTTTTCAGTCCTCTCTTGTTTATAAAAATTAAAATACCACATGTACTTTCTACTTTGGTTGCATTCATGGTTTTAGAAATGCTTTTCGCATTGTGGGAAATCCTTGAAATTTGTAGTTGTATTTTTGAGTGTTAACACTTTAATTTATAGTATCGAGTTGCATTTGCAACTAAAAATTCTGTTGACATTTATGATATCAACTCTTTTATTTGCATACCATTGAGATCTCGCTGTCATCTCTGCCCGGCAAGGAGCACAGTGTTGGGAAAGGGAGTCTTGCACAGGGAATCAGGGCACTGATTCTAGTATCATCTCTGTCACTAACCAGCTCATATTTTTGGAACTTTGGTTTCATTAGCTATATATTTGCGGGGAGAAGGGATTAAAATAGGTGATCCCCAAGGTTGCATCCAGTTGACATTTGGTTTTCTTATCAAAGTATAAATCATTTATAAGGCATCGATTTGAATAAACAACAGGAAAGGAACTTTTGAGGTAGAAAACCCTACTTTAGGAAATCGCCAAGTGTTTCTGATAACTGGGACATAGAGTAAAGAAACTGCTTTCCAAAGTATCTCCAGTATTGCAAAATGAAGACCTATTATATGGCAAATTCCCTTCTTACCACCTCTTACAAAAAGTAAGAACTTACTGAAAGAACTCACTGTATTGTCATCACAGCAACCTGAGGGAGTAGCCTAATTAGCACCTCAAAGAAACCCCTGATACCCCAGCTGGTGGGGAGGCTTTAGAGTGGAGGCTCTTCTTTGCTGGGGTGGATGTAGAGCAGTCTGATGAGGCTGTGTTCAGAGGGGAGTGGGACAGTGATGGGATTCTGGTGCTGCGGGTGGTGCCTCTTGAGCGCCTTGCCCACAGCAGACGGACAGCATCCGCCCCTTCCCTTGCTCTTGCTGCCTCAGAGCCTGCATGACTGAGTTCGAATCCTGGTGCTACCACTTCAGTGGCTACCTATGATCAGGATATTGAACCACTCTGTGCATCTACAAAACGGGCATGATTTTAGGACGTCATAGGGTGATTGTAAAGCTAAAAAGAGTTAATTCAAGTAAAGCACATACTGTATGCTCATCACTGTTCTAAAGGCTCATTAAGTGCTAGTTGTTGGTATTGTTTTTATTATTGTGATTACCATAACATCTGAAAAATTCTCTACCAACAGCTAGGTCAAATTGACATAAACGTAGTAAAACTATTCCTTTAATGCAATTTTGTATTTGATTTACTGCTTTGTCTGTTAGTGTTATAAACGAAAATAATTTTCTACTGAAGTAATATTTTCTAACATATAGCTTTCTAGGTATTTACTTAATAATGTCATACTTCTCATCTAAACTAAGAACTTTTATGAGTAATACTTTATGAAATTCTTGGATGTGAGGCGAGTAAGGTATTTGCAGAAATTACTTAGTTGACAATAACAGTTTTAGGTGCTGCTATCATATTATTGTTTTGTGAAGGGCAGCATTATATTCGCATTTGATCACACACACTACACTTGTTTACCTTCCTTTTGAATCTTGTCCTTGGACAAATGATTCTCCAGGGGATGATAAGTGCATATATTTTTGTTCATGAATTTTAAGAAAGCTATTCTCCTAAATATAGGAAAAATGGTGAAACAAACTTTCATGTATTAGGAAGATAAATTAGATAACATTTATACACTATTCAACTAAAATCCTAATTTTTATTGCTAACAGAAAGAGTGTTCTGTACTTTAGTGTTGAATTTTTTTCTTGTTAGACCAGGCCATATTTGTTACTTAACCAAGTGGTAGCTTCCAGAAACCGTCTTTTTCCCCTTGCAGATAGAAATTTCAATATCTGGCAATCACAGATAACCGAGATTGTTATTGTATAGTTTCCAGAGGCATTTTTCTGGGAAAATAGTTAAATGTTTGCCTATTTGAGAAGGCCTATTTTATAGGACTAGAAAGGTTTTTAAACAGGGAGGCCTTGGAATTGTGTCAAAAATCTGTGCATATGTGCATGTCTCCAATGAATGGGGTATTCAAAGATTAGCATAAGGTATTCAAAGATTAAAAAATAAATAGAATTTTAAATGGGTAAAAATAACCACCTTGGCCAGTGTGGGCCTAGTTCCAAGGACACCAGGCTCTTGTTGTTCTTTACTCACCTCCATTCCTTTTTGCAGGGCTCAGGACTTTCTTTTATGTAAGTTTGGTGATAAAAAGTCTTTAGTCTTTATGCTATGAAACTGAAACTTAATCCCCATTTTCAACATGGAGAATAGTGTAACCTGCTGTATTAGTTTCCTGTTGCTGCTGTAACAAATTACCAGCAAACTTAGTGTCGAAAACTCCCACAAACTTATTGTCTTAGTTCTGGAGATCAGAAGTTCAAAATTATTTTCACTGGATTAACAAAATGATAGTAGGGCTGGTTCTTTCTGGAAACTGGTTTCTTTTCCTTTTCATCTCTACCCGTATTCCTTGGCCTGTGGCCCCATCCTTGCATGTCTGACCTCTTCTGTTGTCATGTGGCCGCCTTCTCGGTTGGATCTTCCTGCATCCCTCTTATAAGGCCCGTTGTGAGTAGATACATTGGGCCACCTAGAAAACCCAAGATAATTTTTCCATCCCAAGATCTGTAATTTAATCACATGCGCAAATTCTCTTTTGGGGATTTAGGAAGTGGATATCTTGAGGGGCCATTATGCTGTCTACCATACCTGGAAACCTAATTTTTATAGTTTTAGTAGAAAAGTAGATTCTGAGTTGCAGATAATTAATTTAGGAGCATCAAGAAACCAATCTGTGAATGTTTCTCAGGCACATCTTGATTGACATTAGACTTCAAGAAGTGTAAAGCTGGGTTTATCACTTTCATCTTGAAACTTACTCCCAGTACCCATCTTTTAGGTGTCTAATTATGGTTAATGGTGCCACCATATCTATTCCATCCTACCTGGAAACCAGAAGTTGTAGGAGACTTTTCTTCTGTTTTAGCACCCAGCCTTCTCCAAGGAATCCAAAAAATCCAACCAGTAAGATATCCTATATGTTTCTCAAATTTGTTCCTGTGTTTGTGTTTCTACCACTCTAGGATTTTCACCTTTCCTGCCTAGGCTATCTACGTGAAGCTGTCTACTTGGTCTTCCTGCTTTTGAGTCTTCACCCCTTAAATCCTTTCGCCTGGCAATGAGAAGCAGTATTGAAAATGAAAATTTGGCAATGTTAAACCTTCCCCATCAATGACGTAATAAGGTCCAAGCTCCTTGCAATGATTTAAAGACACCCCACTCCTCACTGTGACTTGGGATTTATATTTCTTTTTTTCTGGCTTCATATATTCGCAGTTTAGAGGTTCACTTTACCAGCTCCTAGTGGTTTCGAATGGCCTCTGTGTCCTGAAAATAACATTCTTATTCATGTATCTGTGCCTTTATTCTTACAATCACTCTACCTGGAATAGATTTCCCTACTTTCATTTGCCTGGCTAACAACCTCCCCTTTTAAAAAATTATTTGTTATTGTTATTTTTCTGATTATTTTAAAAACACATACTTTTTTGTGGAATAGTGTTTTATATCCAGAAGTATAAAAAGGAGCAGAATGTTCACTCATGATCCCAAAATCTAGATGAAATATCTATTTTTTCTATTTTATGTATTTTGTCTATTTTTCTTATAGAATTTTATATAGCTTTATACATCACTGATCGTTCTTTGTATATAATCCAGAATATCTTTCATATTTAATAACAAATATTTTATATTTTTAAAAAATCTTCATAAGTATTTAATGGCTATTAATATTCCAACCCCAAGTATACTTTCAATTATTAATTTGTTCCCACAATTTAATATTATATTCATTAGCTAATAAATATATTTTGAATGATTTTGTTTAATTATATTATTTAGATATGAAATATAGTTTAAATATTTATTATTAATATTAATCTATATTTCTAGTTTTCTCCTAATGAATTTCTAGACATAGGAATCATTGGCTTAAATAGCAGAGACTATTTTTAAGTTAGATTTTTTCTGATTATAAAATTATAAATATTAGATACAAGAAATTTGGAAATCATGAAAAATAGTGAATTAAAATGCCAACAACTAACAATGGCTATTGCTAATATTTTGGTAAGTATCCTTCAAATTCATTTTTCTCTTCTTTCTTGCCTTCATTTAAGTTGGATTTTTTTATTACTTTTTTTTTATCCTAACTTATTAGTTACAGGTGATTTTGATTTTTTTAGTGTTTACTGTAGAAAAGCATGAATGACTTAATATACTCTAATTCAAATTATTAATTTTTGTATTGTCTTATGTAGCTGATGTTCATTTATATTTTCCCACATATTTAACCCCCTTTGTGCTCTTCCTTTTTTCCTACAATTTCATGTTTCCCTCTGAGATTGTTTTCCTCCTGCCCGAACACTTAGCATTTCTTTTATTATAAGTCTGCTGTTAACTCATACTCTCAGTTTTTGTTCTTCTGAAGATATCTTTATTATTTTCTAAAGAAATTTTTGCTGGGTATAGATTTCTAGGTTGGCAGTATTTTTTTGTTTATTGTTTTCTCACCATTTTAAATATGTAATTCCATTTTCTCCTGGATTACTTATTCTGTTGCTATGTTAGCTGATGATCTTATTGTTGCTCCTTCATCAGTATTGTCATATTTTTACTTGTCGCTTCTAAGATTTTGCCTTTTTTGGAGGGGATGAGGGAACTTAACATGATACATCATGGTATATTTTCCCCCTGTTTGGGACTCACAGTGTGTTTTGGTGAGTAGATTTCTTTCATTAGTTTTGGAAAATTCTCAGCTGTTCAGTTATTACTTTTATGCTATTTTCTCTCTTATCTCCATCTATACACATTTTATTTAACATATTAAATCTCTTCACTGAGTTGGCTATGTCTCTAGCATTCTTTTCTATATTGTCTAATCTTTTTTTGTCTCTACTTTTCTGTTTGGATACTTTTTTATTGACATCTCTTCTGCTGAGTTAAACACATCTATTCTACTACTGTTAAACATATCTGTAGAGTTTTAATTTTAAATATTTATCCTTTTAGAATTTCATTTGATTTTTTTATAATGTATTAATTGATGTGGTGAAATGCTCTACCTTTTATCTACCTTATTCATGTTTTTCTCTTTCCTTAGACATATTAATTATTATTTTAAAGTCTTATCAGCTAACTTCAATATCTGGGTCATGTGTGGTTCTGGTTCTTTTGTCTTTTTCATTTTGGTGTTTAGTCATATGGCTCTGTCTTTTGAGATGTCTCCTAATTTTATATTGAGTGTTAGACATTACATTAACATATAAAATTTATAGTGGCTCCAGAAAATGTCTTCTTCTGGAAGATACTATTCCAATAAATGAGTATTGAGACTGATTTTCTGAACCTCTTTTTCATCTAGCTTTCTAGGTTTTCAACTAATAGCTTGCTATATCCTGTAGGCCCTACTCCCTGATGTGTTCTGGGGCATTTCAGAAGCTTTCTGTTTAGGTTTCAAACTTGCCTTTCTGTGTAGCTTCAGCGTTTGGCACTTGTCTTAATGAGAAAATCAGCTGTGTACCTGAAGCTTCCCAAGTTCCCACCAAATGCTCTTTTGTCCTCTAGTGATTTGTTCTAGACTTTATACTGGGCTTTGTATGAAATTCTCAACCTCTCCCTTACTACAGATTGTTCTGTTGCTCTCAAGCAAATGATTACTATTTTTATCTAGTTTTTCTAGTTGGCTAGTAGATATGAGATCTCTTGTTTGTCATTGACTCCTTCATGTCTTCTGAAAGTGGAACTGTTTAGAAAAACTCAAACCGTTTTTACTCTGTTCTCATATGACAACACAGCAATCAACATAGAAGACATCTGTGACCAAATGGCAGTGAAGGAGGATTCTCCCCACCACCAAGCAAGTAATCAGTTCTGCAGTGGACACCAGCTAGGTGTCCTCTAATAGAGTTCTGACAATACTTGGAGATAGTGTCAGATCCCACAGGTTGAGGGCTTAGTCCCCAAAACTGCCCCCCATGCCAGATGCCAGTTCCAAGGCATCTCAGAACTTCTGAGGATTGGCTTCAAGTTAGGCTTCCCTCGACCCCTACTTTGAGTTTGATTAATTTACTAAAGCATCTTATAGAACTCGGAAAACCCCATCGGTTTATCGATTTATTATAAAAGATAGTACAAAGGATACAGATGAAGAAATACATAGGACGAGGTACAGGGAAAGGGGCATGGAGTTTCTGTGCCCTCCCAGGGCATGCTGCCCTCCAAAAACATGCACGTGTTCACCTCTCCAAACCCTGTCCTCTTGTGTTTTCATAGAGGCTTTATTACATAGACATGATTAATTAAGCCATTGGCCATTGACCTTTAGCCCCTCTGCCTTCCCAGAGTTTGGGATGTGGGGCTGAAAGGAGGTTGGAGGATGGGGCTGAAAGTCCCAACCCTCTAATCCTGCCTTCCTCTTTCCAGCGACCAGCCCCTAAAGCTGTTAGTCAATTATTAACACACAAAAGACATCATGTAAGAGATTCCAAAGATTTAAGTTTTTATTCTTTAATCTTATTATTTTTTTTAATTTCAGCATATTATGGGGGTACAAATATTTATGTTACATTTATTGCCTTTTTTAATCTTATTTGTAAGATAGAAAAAGTTTTAGGCTTTTGTTATCAAATCTATCAGTTTTCGACTTTGTTTTATTTTTTGGTTATGGTTAGAAAGACCTTTCTCACCACAAATTTTGCATATTTTTTCCTGCAAATTTTCTATCTTTTTTTATGTTTTAAGTTGATTTGGAATCAATGTTGGCATATTATTTTAATGCCTCCATTTAATTATTTGTCTTAGCTATAGGTAATTGTTAATTACAGGATTGTTTTTTCCATTTCATGATCCTTTTCCTTCTCTTATCTTTCTCCTAACAAAATGATTTCCACAGGATTTAGGTTGACATTGCATAAGATTCATGAGTTAATGTTGTGAGAGGTTTTTTGTTTTTATTTTGGCATTATTTTAGTTTTCTTACCTAGAAAGATCATATGTCTCTCCATTTATTCATTTTTATGTCCCTCAGTAAATTTTTATCATTTTCTGTCTATACATTCTATTCATTTTGCATAAAATTAATTTTCTATTTTGATTGATCTCCTGATTAATTCTCAATTGACCTAACTGCCCCCTTTTCGTGTGTGTCTTAATGACATGCCTTGCACAGCTTTGTCTTATTGCCTGCCCTATTGCATTAAATTGACTGGTTTGTCTCTGTCTCTCCCTCTCCTAGACTGTAGGCACTTCCATGACTGGGACTATGTATTCACATTCATAAGTTTATAACCACACACACCAGGTGGTATCCTTCTTTCCTTTTTCTTACTTTTTAATTTAATCATAACCGTATGGTTAGTTTGTATGCGTGTAAATCTCCGCACTGGTGGACTTATTCCTCCCTCAATACCGCCATGTTATCAAAACTCTTGTTTCAAGGTATCTCTGTTGTCACATGTGTGATTTTGTTAATTTATTTATATTTATATATGCCTTATACAAAAAGGATTTATGACAGCTCAATCTGCATTCCTTAAGTCATCCACTGTGCCGGGGTCCTTGATCAGGATGCCCTGAGGGTCTTGTAAGGGAGAGGAAGGAAGTGAATTGTTACTGAGATTCTACTTTGTGCCTGGTCTGAGCTAGGTGGTTTTCTGGACATTTTCTCATTTAACATCCAGCAATAATTTTGTCTCCTGATTTTTATAGATGAGGGTATTAAGTCTTGGGGAAATGAAATAACTTGTCCAAATCTTCTCGATCTGTTAAGTGGCGTGGTGGGGATTTGAGCTTGAATGTCTGACTCCAGAGCCCAGGAATCACAAAACTGGAATTTTTGAAGATCTAATATATATCTCAAAAAGATACTCTAGTTTTTAATAACTTGATTTTTTTTTTCCTGATAAGCATTGTATTTTAAACCTAGAAAACAAGATGGAATATGTCAAAAGGACTTTAAATCTAGATATTGCAATTTTTGTTAACATATATATCTATGTATTTTAGTATTTAGAATACTAAATATAAAGCTTAATACTCTTCTCTAGATTATATTTCACAAATGAGGTTACCTAGAGAAGATGAGTATATTCTTGTTTGAAATGAGTTTTTTAATATGTCGTCACGTATCAAGAATCAAACAAAATGAGTGCTAGTCTTTGCTTTGTTCTTAACTTTCTTCGTGACCTTGGATCTGTCATTTCCTTTGTCTTTATATCAGGGTTAATTACTTATCTTGTATTTTTCAAGGAATTGAAAAGCATTTTTGAAGAATCAAAATAATACAAATGAAAATACCTGATAAAATGTCAAGCCTCACACTAGTAGATATTATTTATAAGTGATAAATTCTCCTGGTGGGATTTCTCTGGGTTAGTCATTCATCACCTATTTACTGAACGTTATTCTCTGCCAGGTACTGCGGTAGGCACATGAAGTTACAATTATTTTTCATATAAACTTCTGGTGATTGCTTAACTGGTTTTTAAACTACACTTACAGAGGACTTGAAAATATTTTTCATTTTTATCTTCCTTACACTGTCATAAAAACATGTAGTGTTTTTAAAATGTTTCCTTAAATACTGTTTTTGCTTACTTCATGCAGTGAGGTCATAAGGTGAACTCCTCAGTGTATAGTGCAAGATTTTTTGTGTTACAGTTTATAAATTTCCTTTCACAATATAATATACATGAAATATAAATAGTTTACATTCATCCTGAGCTTCTTCCTAAGGAGAGAAGCTCTGTGGGGATCTTCGGCATCGGGGAGGAGAAAGTTCTTCACATAAGAATTTGGAACTAAGGGAGTCTCCACAGTAAACTCCAGCTGACAAAAAGATCCTTGTATGCTTGTCTTGGAAGTGAAGTGGTTAGGAAGATGGCCCTGGGAGTTCTTAGCTGAACAGATCTTGGCAACTTACCTAACCTTGCTGAGCCTCAGTTTCCTTATCTGCTCAGTGGAATAGATGAAGGGCTGTGCCTCAGAGGTTGCCCATCGGAGCTTGGACTGGCCCAGGCATATGGGAAGCACTTTGAGTGAGGATTCCAAGGTCCCTGACCAGGAGGCATATTCCTTCCACTCTACTTCACTGAGTCCCAGAAGGAGGCCTGTGTAGTCCTACTATATTGTTTACATTTTAGTGGGCACTGATTAGATTCGCCTCAAAGAGAGAACTCAGGGATTGCCAAATTTAGTCTTTCTTAACACAATGTGAATTACTTCTATGAAAGAAGTGAAGGAATTCTGAATATACTCATACTTGATAGACTTTTGAAGGACAGAACCATGATTACAGTGGTATTCCCGTTCTTCCATGTAGTGATTTTCAGTTTAGCGTGAGCACAGAGGAAGTTCTTTCATTTTTCTCTATTCCTTTTTCTCCCAACCAAAGTAGATCACCTTCTGCCCTCGAATTTGATTGGCAGTTAACATAGGAGTGCTTTTTCTTCATGAGAGAAGAGCTATTCCTTCTAGGGAAAGAATTGAGATAATTGTCTGCAACCCCAAGTTGTGGGACCCAGTGTCAATGAGAACTAGGAGGCTGGATGAGCCTTAGTGGCAGATGATAGGTAAGAAGCTAATGCCAATGTGGGGAAATTGGAGAAGGAAAAAAAAACACTGAACATCCAGGCTAAAATAGAAACTAACCCTCCCCATTTTCAGGATAAAAATATTAGTCTTTTACTAGTGTGGATCAAATATTGTTTATTTTCAGTAGTGAGTATGATATTATGAGCTGATGCTGAAAGCTCTTGGTTTCATTCTCAACCAAAGGGCATAAAAGGACTCATGTTTTGGGATATTGGCAGCATAACCAATGTTTGACTATCAGACGTGATAATGACAATGAAAATTTAGTTAATTTGTGATGGTGTACTTATTTCCAAGGGAACTATAATTTATATATGATCATACTTTCTCTGTACTCTACTCACAATGTACATAGATAGAAATTTGTATGTCAGATAAATTTGTCCTGTGATGCACTTGAAGAACATGCTGTGAATCTCTAATTATGTTAAAAATTATTTTCTTAGTGCAGCATTATACTCATTATATACTCTACACACTTAGTTTTGAATAGATTCCTGGCATGATAATTATATAATCATTCAGTACAGTAGAAACATCATTATGGTCAAATACTCATTAGCTACTAAAATGAAACAAAACAGAACCTAGTTCACAGCTTATTATAAAAAGTGATTTAATATGGTACAAACCAAATGTATGGTTAAAATTATTATTTGTGTTAAATGTGAGTCATTTTTTTTCCATGGGAAGGAATCAGTGTTCTGGATGCTCATTACCTAATTTATTGCTTGGGCGCACATTACGCTTTGTTATCACAGCCTTCGTGACCAGCTCTGTGTGGTGGAGCATTAAATGAACACGCCAGTAGGGATGCCAGGCTTAGTGTGCGAAAAGTGCCGAGATGTGCTTCGGGGCTTCTGCAGAGTGAGAAGGTTGGCCTCAGTCTTGAGGCCACAGGTTTCTCAAGTTCTTCACATACTAGCTCTATCGGCCTCTGGGAACATGGGTTTCAGTAGTAAATCACTCATTTCTGGTGTTCTGGTTTGAATATCTTTGATGCAGAGAATGAGTGACCTTCCATTATTTTTCTACCCCAGTGCACCTTAGGAATATATAGTACAGTCCCATCGATAACAATAAACCCTGACAGTTGAGATTCTCCAGGTGCATTTGTGATGGGAGAACAGTCTGGTAAAATGTCAGCTGTGGTAGAGGACAGTGGGAAGGTGCAAGGAGGTTGACAGATCCCTCAGGTAGGTCTCTTGAGCACACTTCTCAAGGGGGCATTAGCCTCACTGTCCTTGGGAATTGCTTCTGTGAATATTAATAAAATGGGATTTTGTCCAGTACTAGGAGGTTTCAGTGGTCTTTATAAATACGTTTGTGATTACATGGCTTCACCTGTTCTTCTCTTGTATACATGTGGAATCTCAATGAACATAAGCCATGCAAGTTAGGTCTTGTTATCCTGATCTATACTAAAGCCTAATAGAAATCAGAGACATTCTTGGGATGTCAATGAACTTAAGCGATGCAAGTTAGGTCTTGTTATCCTGATCTGTACTATAAGCCTAATAGAAATTAGAGACATTCTTATTGTCATATTGTCACTTTTGGTATCTCAGAATATTGTTTAAACCATAAATGCTTCTCCTGGTAAACAATTTACAAGTCAAACTTTTATAGATTTTGTGTTACATCCTCTTTCTTTTCCTTTGTTCTTTCCGTTGTCCTTTATTTTAGTTTTGGTACCTGTAGGTATCTATTTTATTTCTTAATGAACGGTTTATAATTCAATTGAAAGCAAAAATACATAGGACACATATACAGGGTGAGGGAACACTGGTAGGCTTTCTGATGCATCATAATAAACAGATGCTAGCTTGCTTCTACCATCTATAGATATTGTGTGTCAGGGAGAGGAAGTTGTTATCTAAATATTCAGTTCTATGTTCCTGCAGTTACAAAGTTGTATAGGGAAACAAAATATTTCAGATTATGAAAATATTCACTAGTGAATCAATGAGTTATATTAATAGTCAAATATCTTCTTTGAAATACCTTTTGATTTATTTGAAGATAATATGGTGCATGCTGATTATAAGTAAAATAATAAATCTTGCAAAAGATACAGTGAAGTCTGTGCTGTGATGGTCTAGAACATTGCTACTCACAGGCAAGGCCGTGAAACAGGATCTGACAGAATTATGCTAGTGAGAAAGTCCAGGTTGTTGGATATTTCAGCTGAGAATTATTTGAATATCAGAAAATTGAGAGAGGACTTTAGGTAAAATGATGAAATGTTTAAATATTTTTCACAAATATGATTGTGTTTAAAATCATCCTATAAAAATTAAATGTTACATGAAGGATGTCATAATGTACTTGTATAAAATATTAGAAAAATTGTGCCAAAAATCCCAGTTCATTCATTTTTTTGGCTTAAGTTAAAAATTGTACATAGTTGCAAATGTTGCCTAAACTTGTTTTAACAGTTTTTATTTTCCTTTTTCTACCTAATTCCTAATCAAATCTTTTTTTATCATGATTTTTTATAAATTTTGGGCCCTATTATATAAGCGGACTTCACTTCAAGTGACCTTTTTTCCCAGAATCAAATTCTTTGAGCAATAAGGGCCCCTTGTATATAAAATACATATGTGAATTAATATAATTCTGCATATATAACCATGTGTTTTGCTGTGTTTTAGTAGTCTAAAATGAATGTCAGATTTTTAATTGAAGTTAATTGTGACTAAATTGCAAACAGACAAATTACGAATTTTATTCAGTGAGATTAGACAGGGATCGGAGGTATTAGTTGTATGGAGCTGATTCTTTTACACAGATGAATAAAACCATATTCATAAAGCTTCGTGGAATCTGAAAAAAGCTTTATTACACGTTTATTAATGTCTTCGATTTGTAAAGCATTTTTTGAAAAGTTTTTTTGAATCATTATTTCATTACCCTTTGTACTATGTGATATTCGTTGTGATGAAATTGCGTGTTCTCTGAAAGTTCTTCTAGAATGTTCCTTTAATTCTTCTCTATAAGTTGGTTCTGTGACCTTCTATGAACTGAGGTGCTACAAAGAGTATGAAAGAAGTAAAAAAATTTTGAGATTCCAATAGTGAAGCAGCTGTTTTTACAGGTACCTTGTGATACATAATCCTTTAGAACAAGACCGAACCTCGGCGGTCTCGGTCTATGTGAGTTCCCCCACGGTGCAAGTGTTCTCTGCTTCAGGACAACCTGTCGAAGTTCAAGTCGGTGCAGTTTGGGATGCAAAAAATGTTATTTCGGGAACAGCCTATGAGGTATGTTGTGGCCATAGAACTTAAAGAGAAATTGTCAAACAAGCGTAGCCAGTGTATAGTGTGTGCGTGTATAATAGCCCCACTGAGCTATCGTGTTGGTGTATGTGAAGTGGTGAAAGCTGTAAATGTCACAGAGTTTAACTGGCCAGTAAAATGACATGGAAGGAAAATAGATCCTGTGTTTCCTAAAATGTTAATATTTATATTGTATGTTAGTACATGTTATTAGTATATATATTGTATATTTCTGTAAGTATGCATATTGTTAAGGTTTATTCTGAAGTAATTAAGCAATTATTACTCATAAAATTTTGAATTTTTTGTCCAACTCTATTTAATGATAATTATGCATGGTGAAATTTAGGTAAATACTACCCTTCTTAATAATTTGGGATAGTTTCAACTTTTCATTGCAAAGGTAACATAACATCATGAAAGGGAGACTTCCTAAAATAATTAAAGGTGCTTTTTTGAGATATAATTATGGAAAATCCATGCTTAAGTAATATTGTGTGTAAGTTTCTTAAACAATATCATATTGAGCCCCACGTCACTAGAACGGTTAAGTTTTTAGAGTCTGGAGTGTAATTTAAACTGTACTTCTGGAATTGCAGTCGTAAGCTAGGAACTCTAAAAGAGAATTGCTTCTGCTTCTCAAAAGCCACTGCCTAAGCTGGGCACGGTGGCTTGTGCCTGTACTCTCAGCTACTTCGGAGGCTGAGGAGGAGAAGGATCCGTTGAGGCCAGGAGTTCAAGACCAGCCTGGCGAACTTTGTGAGACCCCCTCATCTCTAAAAAAAAAAAAAAAAAAAAAAAAAAATTTAAAAATCAACCAGGTGTGGTGGCGGGTGCTGTAGTCCCAGCTACTTAGGAGGCTGAGGCAGAAGAACTGCTTGAACCTAGGTATTCAAGACCAGCCTGGGCACTATAGTGAGACACTATCTCAGAAAAAAAAAAAAACGCCATTGGTGGTTACTTTTATATATGCATAATCTTTTAGATAGAAAGGAAAACGATAATATAAGTTTGGGTCAGATTTTACAGGAAGCAACCCATCTAGAAAGTGAAACAGTAGCTCCAGCAAGGCGGGATCATGTCTTATACTGTGTGCCTCTTACATGCCTTGTTCGGTGTCTGCTAAACCTCAAGCATTTGGTGGCTAGTGCTGATTCAACTAGAGTGTTTAATATTTATATTTACTATTTGTCTTATATACTGAAATAATATTGCAAAAAGATTTCTGATAGAAAAAATCATTTACAGTAAGCTCTACGTTCATGGTGCCCTCCTCTAGGTGTCCATTAAGAAGAGTATAGTAGAACAATTGAGGATGGTCATATAATTGCACATTTTGGATGAAAATATTAATGCCTTTGATAAGCCTACCAACTTGAGGCTAATAGGTTCTCTGGATAAAGTAAGATGTGTACACTCTACCCATAAATTATCAAAACATTTGTAGAATAGTATTATCCAGTCATCCTTCAGTATCTGTGGAGGACTAGTTCCAGGACTACCCCCTCACCTCCATGGGTATCAGAGTCCGTGGGTGCTCAAGTTCCTTATATAAAATGGCATACTACAGATGGTCCCTGACTTACGATGGCTCAACTTACGACTTTTTGTTTTTAGATGGTGTGAAAGGGATACGCATTCAGTAGAAACTGTACTTCGAGTACCCATACAACCATTCTGTGTTTCACTTTCAGTACAGTATTAATAAATTACATGAGTTATTCAACACTTTAGTACGAATTAGGCTTTGTGTTAGATGACTTTGCCCACGTATAAGCTGCTGTAAGTGTTCTGAGCACATTTAAGGTAGGCTAGGCTAAGCTATGATGTTTAGTAGGTTAGATGTCTTACATACATTTTTGACTTACGATATTTTCAACTTATGATGGAATGTAACCCTGTCATATGTCAAGGAATATCTGTATTTGCATATAACATCCTCCTTTATACTTTAATCTCTAGATTACTTATAATACCTAATACAATGTAAATGCTATGTAAATAGTTGTTATAATGTATTTTTTTAATTTGTATTTTTTAAATTGTTGTTACTTTTTATTGGGTTTTTTAAAAATATGTTTGATCTATGGCTGATCGCAACTGCAGATACAGAACCAGGGAATACAGAGGGCCAGTTATATTCTCTTTTTAAAAAATATGATAGTTTGTTGTTTTTACCAAAAGTATAAATGGTTTGCTTGTCACTAGATAACATATCTCTTTAATAAATTCCCTTCCCTGTCTTTTAAAGGTCTCTTTTCTAGCACATGTACCACCATTGGGAATGAAAGTGTATAAGATTTTGGAATCAGCAAGTTCAAATTCACATTTAGCTAATTATGTCTTGTATAATGATAAAGTAGAAGATACAGGAATTTTCAACATAAAGAATAAGTTAAATGCTGAAGAATCTATAACTCTAGAGAACTCCTTTATTGCACTCTGGTTTGATCAATCTGGGCTTATGCAGGTATGTTCTGAAGAGTTCTGATATTCACTTACCATTTTACTACAACATGTGTAGATTATTTATGCAAAGGGGGAAAAATGTCTTAAGTAGGGCTGTACGAAGTACTGTGGATGAAAGGGTGCATGAGCAGCTATTTGTACCTTCATTAACCACTTGCTGCTCACATGTGTGTTCTGTGGGTGTTGCTGTTCCATGGACTGTTTGTTATTGGTCCACAAGATAGGTATGGAAATTGTGAATGTTCAGAAATGTTTGTGGAAACTTTGAAAGTATTCGATGGAGTCAAATGCCTATTGACTCTAATAATAATAAATTTGAATATTTGGTATATCACTTTAAATTTAATTTTTAAATTTAATTTTAATTTTTAATATTTATTTTTATCATACTTTAGAAAAATATTGGTTCATGCCTCTTGGAAATAAAAAATAAGCCTGCTCATTCTACAGAAAGTTTGAGAAGCACTGGTCTAGAGTTCCTAATTTATATATTTCTCTGTTCCTTGATGAGTGTGTTCTGACTTTTGGTCCTGTTACGAAGGTTTAAATCCTGGGGCTAAGCATAAAATTTGGGTGTTTAACCAAGAATTATGAATTTTAGAGGCTTAAGTTAGTATTTTTCAAGGCAGGTGCAATGGCTCATGCCCATAATCCTAATGTTTTGGGAGGCCAAGGTAGGAGGATCATTTGAGGCCAGGAGTTCAAGACAAGCCTGGGCAATATAGTGAGACCCTGTCTCTACAAAAAATTTTAAAAATTAGCTGGATGTGGTGGTGCGTACCTGTACTCCTAACTACCTGGAAGGCTGAGGCGAAAGGATCGCTTGAGCCTAGGAGTTCAAGGTTGCAGTGTGCTGTGATCACACTATTGCACTCCAGCCTGGGCAACAGAGCAAGACCTTGTCTCTTAAATACATATGTGTGTGTGTGTATGTATATATATATATATATATATATATGTATATATTTATATATATTTTTTTCAATCTATGCTGAAGTAATTTTTTAAAAAATTATCATGTACATGGAACCAGATACAATATGATTAACATTTTAATAGTGAGTTGCTTTAAAAATTTTTTTTTATCTTTAGAAAATGATGACTAAAGAAGATGGTAAACACCATGAAGTAAAGGTGCAATTTTCATGGTATGGGACCACAGGTAAAGCTGACAAAAGTGGTGCCTACCTCTTCTTACCTGATGGTGATGCCAAGGTAAGTGATGCTGATGAGATGCGAAGTGCAATAAATACTTACTGAAAGAATATTGAAGAAAAAGATAGTGTGTCTCATGATTTTATCATTGATTCATCTATTAGAGATAGATGAGCTTTGGGTTTCAATATTATATCACCTTATTGATGCTTAGCAGTCTGCAGTTGAAAATTAGATAAATAATTTTTCAGAGTTAGAATTCAGTTAGGATACTATTGATACAATGAACAAGTGCTCCCTCCATGGAAAGAAGCTTGTTCAGAGTGGTGTTGTGGTGTTTTATATATATTCATCATAACAGATATACAGACACAAAACATCTAGCCACATGGGAAAAATAGATTGTCTCCTTAACTTACAGTACTTTAATAAATGATTTTTTTTCACCCT
Organism: Avahi laniger; assembly: GCA_963575035.1. Classification (NCBI taxonomy): domain Eukaryota; kingdom Metazoa; phylum Chordata; class Mammalia; order Primates; family Indriidae; genus Avahi; species Avahi laniger. Next base: position 27,506 of record CAUYSK010092807.1, on the reverse strand, counting down.
TGACTATAAAAGTAGTATATGCAAACTCTGGCATGTTTTGAAAATGCAAAAAACTTTGAAGAAAACATTAAAATTTACCAACTAGTGCACAACCCCGTGAAAACCACTGTCAACATTTTGATGTATTTTTTTACTGCCTTTTAGGGATATCTTTCTCCCTCATTCTTAAGTCTTATCTTATTGCAGGTACATATGCTATTTTTATTGGTAACAGTGTTTCCAATCTGATGACATGTTTTTTGAAAATAATTTTAATGTACATTGTGGTGTTTAAGAATTCCCTGATGTATATGTACTTTTTCCTCCTGATTCTTCACTACTGTAACATTGTGATAAGCTTTCTTTGTGGCATTCTTTTTATACAATTCTGATTATTTCCTGAGAATAACTTTCTAGAAGAGTCATTTTGTTTCTGTGTCTGAAGCCTTTTAAGGCTTTCTGGTATGTACTGCTTATCTTCCTTCTAGATAGATTGCATAAGTGTTCATTCCCATCAGCATTTTTTGGTAGTAACTCTCTAATATACTAATTTAAGCACTGAGAATTAGCCATGTTAAAAGCTTTGCCTATAATAATAGCTTAACCGAAAAATATTTTCCTGTTAAAACTTTTGTGATTACTCATGAGATTGAACTTTTCTATATATTCATTTCTCTTTCATGCTTCTTTTGTGAGTTTCCTTTGTATAGTCTTTGACCATTTTTCTATTGTTGTGTCTTATTGATTTCTAAGTACTCTTTATATGTGGTAAAATTAGTCTTTTTCCCTATATGTTGCAAAATTTTCCCTCATTGTGTCATTTTATTAATTATTTTATTATTCTGTTTTACTAGTTTTAAATTTTCTTGTAGTCAATTCTGTATTTTTTTTTCTGTAGAATTTCTTTCTTTGTTTTATACTTTTATGCATTTTCCCCACCTCAAGATCAGTTAACTATTCTTATTATTTTTTTGCCTAGGGATCTGTCTCCTGAAAAAAGTTACTTTTGTTCCACAATTTAAAGAAACCTGATAAAGAAAATTTTGATTTTAAGGATTTATATAGGCCACACTTAGGACTCTAATTTTTTGTTTTGTTTTGTTTTACGGTTGTTGTTTGTGTTTTTCTTACATTGGCGAGAAATTAAAGGCTAACTACAGCTCATACTAGGCATCCCAGGAGGGGCAGTGGTTCCCAGGTATAAGCCATTTCAGTGTTTTCTTACCACTTTTCTCACTGGACAGGCATTTTATTTGGATTGACTGTTCTTATAGTTTAAAAAAAAAAAGTAGCTGTGCTATGGAATATTATTTATGGATACTAATAACTAATTTATTTATTTAAAACTATTTTATCTTTAAATAGCTCTAATGTCAGTTAGAAATATAAAGAGAATTTTCATGTATTTACAGAGAAAATAAAAGCACATCAGGGAAGGAGGTAGTCCAGGGTATCAGAAAAAAGGCAAGAGCCCAGAACTCACATCCCAACTTCTCATCCCCTTCCCTCACTTTCTAGCTGTATGGTAATTAGGTATGGGATCTTTGTATACTGTTAAGCATTTTATTAACTCCGGAATATTTTTCTCTTGCCAAAGAGGTGAATTTGGAAAAAGATTACACAATCCTGAAAATCTTGTACTGCTTAAGTAGTTCACATTACATGCCTAACTTTTTATGGTATTGTCGAGCTAAGGTATCTAATACTTAAAAAATGTAATTCCTCATAAATGCTTTAACTTTGTTCCCATGTCGTATAAATTATATGCTTTATTACTGTATTTTCTTGAATTTAGATTCTAAATAGTAAAACTAAACCAGTGGTTTCTGCGTAGTTTTTTTTAAGTTTGTAAATTTACTTTATATTCAGCTAGTTCTTTTAAGTAAAAGGGCAGAATGTTTTATAGCTTAGTAAACCTGACTGTGATTAAACTGTGTTTTTGAATCCTGCTTTCTGTTTGCCTAGATGACTCCCTGTACTCATCTTGCCACCTGCCCAGAGCTCTGAACATTACGGGGCCATGGTTATAATAAATATTTGCCTGGGAAAATGTCACTGCTCTAGAACAATTGCTGTTTCTAATAAATAACTATGTGGACAATATAGAAGGATCTGAATTAGAAATTTTTAGCTGAGAGGAATGTCTATAGATCCTCTAGGCTAATCGAGTTGTAAACACTTGTATTTTCTATCTTCAGCAATTTTTTAAATAACAGAACAATTTAAATTTTATAATGTGTGTATTCTGATACCTTGTAAGATTTGTTTTTTATTTAAAATTGCAAATATCAGGTGACACATATTTGCCGGTTTGAAAACTATAACAAACATTTCTTGAAGTTTATAAGCCAAAATATTTTTCTTAAAAATGTCATTTTGTCCTCACAGCCTTATGTTTACAAACTGCTGCCCTTGGTCAGAGTGACACATGGAAGGATTTATTCGGAAGTGACTTGCATTTTTGAACATGTTACCCATAGTGTCCGACTGTACCATATACAGGGTAAGAAAACAGAGAAATGCAATTACGAAACATATGTATGCTGGTTCTTGAATTCTTATATTTCTTGTGTCAACTTTGGTAAATTAGCAATTGGTTTTTCGAGATGATTTTTTTCTAAATTTGACATCGTATTTGTAGTATGATTTAAAATATGATACTTACCCTTTGATAGTAAAAAATGTTAAGACATTTTACTCCCTACATATACATGTTCTTTTCTTCTGTATGTCTTCCTTTCCTATTCGAGTATTTATCTTAGTCATGATCTCCTTTACTAGAAACATTATTTCTAAGACCGGAAAACAATGTAGTGTTTTGTTTGATTTTATAAAATGGAAATTACATCATCTATGGCATTCAGTTAATGGACTACTGACCGACTGTGAGACACACACACACACACACACACACACAGCCTGCCTCTTTAAATATAGAATGTATTGCAATATCATGTATCACTGGATTGTAACTTTAAAGGAAAAGTGTTCTAAACTAGTTCTGTTTGTTTACAGCTCTTTACTTGGTAGAGTATAAAATCAGGCCATTGTTTATTGCTGTTAGAACAATATTGAGCAGAATCTTTATGAACCCAAATGATAGGGAACAGGCTTCTGATCCTTTTAAGAATTTAACTCTTAGCAATGGAATGATTCTTCCATGGGGTCTGGATGGAGCTATGGTTTCCAAACACTCTCATACTTGCAAAGTTAGGTTGGTTGATTTTGAATTCAGTGTTTTTAGAAAGGAGTACTTTTCCAACCCCAAATTTCATCCTAGTAACCAGGCCATTTGCCATTTTCCAACTCACTTAGAAAAGAACCTTGTAAAAATGCCACTTAAATTGATCTTTTCATTAGCCAAGTTGAAAAAAATTTAAAAAAGGAGAAATATTTCCTTGAATCTACATTTGGGCAGTAAATAAAGCATTTCACCAACTATGATAAATGTATAGACAGGCACTGTGTCCTCATTAGGTATTGGGAAACAGGATACACGCTCAGGGAATTTCTTAGATGGCTGAAGTTTAATTTTATGATTTCATGCTCTAAATTTAATCTTGCATTTATTTAACTTTTTTTAAACTTCAAATTTCATTAGTGTTTGCCTTTTGTTAGGATTTCAGATATGGACAAACTTCCTCATGCAACTTCTTAGCTAATATGATGTGTTTTCAGAATAACCCATAATTCATAGGCTGGATTAAGAAATAAAAGGTCTCTGAAAGGTGGGAAAAATAATACTAGACACTAAATTTGTGTCCTAAGTATGACTTCTGCAGTTATCTGCAATCAATTTGCTACCTACAGGAAAGCCTGTAGTTCTGAAATTATCTTTTACTGAGTTTCTCAGAACCTCTGGTAAGTCAGAAAGTCTCTTTTGACCATCTGTTTGTACTCTTGTGTACACTATTGTTTAACACCCCTGAGAGCTCTAAAGTTACATTTTCAGCTGTCACCAAAGGTTTCATTTTATGAGTAGAAAATAGCATTATTACACAAAAGATGTGCTTATCTATTTTTAATTTTTCTTTAAACTACTGTTTTTTAGTGGAAAAGTTTTTCCTTGAGTACAACGTGGCACACACTTTCACACAAACTCGTGTCATCAAGTTTGATTTACAGTCGTTTTTGATCATTGTATTTAGTGATAGGCTGTGCGTTGGAGTAAATACTGAAGCAATTCATCCTCAAATTCTAACCTCTCAATCCAGTATATTTGCTTACTTGCTTTCGCTTATATTTAATCATGTCTATCAATGTCACTGCCTTTTCCGGGATCTCTCTGATTCTCACATCACAGGATGGCTTGTGTAAAGGAGATGACTCTCTTCTGCTGCTGGTGGCTATAGCTTAGCCTGCCGTCATACCTCAGTGGTTGATTTGGAAACTAATAGACTCTGACTGGCCTGTTTACTTATTCCAACCAACTGCACTCATCAGAACTAAATGCTTGTCATTTTTCCCTTCCCCTCTCCTTTTATCCCCCTCTGGGCAGTGATCTGACCAGTGGCTGACTAATAGCCCTTTAACAGGAGCAGGGGCCACTGAGATGTGACAGGCTCCTGGCCTTCCAAAGTGGCTCTCAGAGTGGCCCATTTCTATTTTCTGGCCTGGCCTCTGCCTCTTTTCTCTACTTCAGTTTTTTATTTTCCTTTCTCATATGTTTCCATTTTAGATTGTCTTCTCTTCCTTGGTGTTCTGGTCCATGTTGAAAAGAAAAAAAGTGACAGATAAATAAGTATAATACGAACTTAATTTGGAGTGCTTCTCTGGATGAGTTTCACTGTAGTTGCCTACATTCAACCTAAAACCTGCATTTATAAACTTAAAGTGACTTATAAATGTTTTTTTCCTCTCTCTCCATCCCAGAACATTTTTTTTCCCCAACATGAAAGTAGTTTGTAGGAGATGGAGAAATCAGAATTGTCCGAAATGCTTTCTTCCAAACTATTAAATGTATACCCTCCCACGTTTGTATTTGACCCCTCTCAACAAATCTCCCTCTGGGAAAAGATAAGCCCATCTTTTCTTTCACACACTGTTGCCTGAGGATGCAGGTTGGATGGATCCTGGTTCATTGGGGTTTTAATGAAATCACTAATCAAGGCCCATAACAGAGATGTGACGTCTTCAGGATGTTTGACTCTACAGGTATTCACACTACCTCAAAGGTTAATCAATCTTTAGGGGTTTGGTTATGCAGAGCCAAGGGAACCATATTAAGAAATAACTTGAAAATTCTTTAACATTCTAAACTTTGGCCTCCTGTAAACCAGGCATTGGGGAGATTGATCAAAACACAGAGACAAAATGTGACTTTTCTTCTTAGTTGTAAAGAAAACTTCAGCCAACTTCCAAGCTTTTGTAGATTGGCTTTTAATTAGTATTTCTTAAAATAACAAAAATATTTATTCTTGAATTTAACTTAATAAGCTATTTTTTGGATATATGCTAATTTCCCCTCTTTAAGTTCACCAGATATAGTTATTTGGAATAGTATTAATGAATAGAGCCTGTTGTTCGTACCAGATTTCCAATCCAGGATGAAATGGGAGTTGAGGGAGAGAAACTATTAATATTTTATGATTATATGCTATAGTTGTATTAGGTTACTAAACCAGTTAATTATACAAAAGATTTTATGATGTCTCAGCAACAAGAGATTAAAAAAAAAACAGAAAATGAGTTAATGTTACAAATTTTCTTTATTGGGTACCTGTATTAAACCTTTCAAATTCAGTTTATTGAAAGTCTTATAGAAAAACCAAAGTAATGAAAACACTTAAAAAATCCTTACATTCCTCAATCTTTATTTTAGTTGCTCTTTGACCCTTTTCTACTCAAGGTAACTTTTGTCCAAATTAAGTTTCAGAAAACAAAATCAAGAACAAAAATCAAAGACTTCCCAAATTATATAAACTGGTCATTATTGATATTGAAACATGCTGAGTTGAGAGGCATTGGTTCAACCCTACTTTTGTTTTTGGTTTGGTATTTAACTTTAGTTTCTCTGCATTGTCTCCAGATTCTGAAAATGATTAGAAGTGCCACTGAAAGATTCTCTCTTTCATTTAAGCTATTAAAAGAACACTGTGTTTTTCTTTTCATTATCATTCAGACATCGCATTCAAAAGATTTCCAGAAATATTAAATTAGAAGAGGAGATCTTGTGCTCACCAGCTTCAAAAGCTCTGTAAGATCAGAGCAATTCAGAGATTTCTAATGAAATATAATTCTTTGCCTTATGTCAGGTTAAATAAAAAATCCATTTTTTAGCACCCATAATTTAATGCAATGCTTTTTTGGAACTATTCTGTGATTTCTAAAAGATTATTAATTTTGTAGAAAATAACATTTTTCTGGGAGAAAAAGGTGGGGGAGGTGGGAATTAATTTTTCTTGCAGTATAATCATCTTTCGTTAAGTTGAAGCTTTAAACATTAGCAAATAGGCTACCTGAGCTTTTTTTGTTAATCTTGGATTAAAAGATAGAATATGGTACAAGCAGAAGCTCCCGTGTTCCCTCGTGCTATATTTGATAGTACACGCTCACAAAAAGTGCATACCTTGCAGTAACGTGATGATTAGTAAGTGACATAGCCAACTGTGGCTTTATTTGTCTTCAAAGAGGTAATTATTGGACTTCGGGGCCCTAGTTTTCTGACATCAACAGCTACTTTGAAGAATTAGGTTGCTATGGGTTACCGGTGTGTCATGTACATTTCCACTGGCACAGGGTTCAGGTCCCAGATCTGTTACAGTGTGTACTTTCAAGTTTTGTTTCCCCTCAGGACTGGGTTCTCCTAGGCAGGTGTTTGTGAGAGAGTCCATGAGTGAGTATGTGTGTGTAAGGCATGTTTTAACCCTTAGGAGAAATATCTTAAATGCAATACTTTTGCCCTATTTTCTACTAACATATTTTAAAACTAGATGTAATGGATCTTGCCAAAAGAAAGCAAGTAGCCTGGAGGTAAAATGTAATGAACTGCCATCAAAAAGTATGAGAGGAAAGACTTTTCTTTGACTGAAATGACAGAATAATTTCCTTGCATGGACACATTTAGCAATCAGAGTTGCTTGGTTTTTCTCTGAGCAGTTTCGAATATATTAATATAAACCTAAATGGATTTATAACATGACTCTTAAGTTTTAGAGCCAAAATGAGCTTCATCTAGTTAAACATACAAGAGGACCTCAAAATGCTTGTGGGAAGATGGAATTTAAAAGTAAAAATAAAACATATATATTTCTTAAGAAAAAAGCTCCATCAAGTCGAGGACACTTTTTAAAGCAATGATGTTAATACCAGCCATTTATGATAGTCCATCTCTAAAGAACTGGGGGTCAATGCTGTCTTTGTTACATTATTAACTGAAGAAAAATGAGTGCCCTGAAAAATTTTTTAGGATTAGGAAACAAGTCAAAAGGAACCAAATCAAGACTGTAAAGGGGACGCCTGACGATTTTCTGTTGAAACTCTTACAAAATTGTCCTTGTTTAATGAGAGGAGTGAGCACGAGCTTTGTCATGGTGGAAGTGGACTCTGGTGAAGCTTTTCCAGGTGTTTTTCTGCTGAAATTTTGGCTGCCTTTCTCGTAACACTCTCATAATAAACAGATGTTATCATTCTTTGACCTTCCAGAACGTCAACAAGCAAAATGCTTTGAACATCCAAAAAAACTGTTGCCATGACCTTTGCTCTTGACTAATCCACTTTTGCTTTGACTGGACCACTTCCAGCTCTTGGTAGTCATTGCTTTAGTTGTACTTTGTCCTCAAGGTCAAACTGGGAAAGCCATGTTCCATCTACTGTTACAATTCTTTGAAGAAATCCTTCAGAATCTTGATCCCACTTGTTTAAGATTTCCATTGAAAGCTTTGCTCTTGTCTGCAGCTGATCTGGGCACAATAGTTTTGGCACCTGAAAGGGAAATTTGTTCAATTTTAATTTTTCAGTCAGAATTATGTAAGCTGAACCAGTTGAGATGTCTATAGTATTGGCTATTCTTTCTGCTGTTATTCATCAGTCTTCTATAATGAGGGCACGAATGAGATGGATTTTTGCTTTGCAAACTGATGTAAGTGGTCTGCCACTGTGAGCCTCATCATCAACATCATCTCGTGGCTTCTTAAAACAAGCATCCATTTGTAAACTACTGATTTCTTTGGGGCATTGTCCTCGTAAACTTTTTGGAAAGCATCAGTGATTTCACCATTCTTCTACCCAAGTTTCACCATAAATTTGATGATTATTGTTGCTTTAATTTTAGCAGAATTCATGTTGCTCTGATAGGTACTGTTTTCAAATTGATGCCTTATTCTTCTTAGTGCCTCAAGCTAAACCGTGCTTAGACATGTTTTAACAAATTAGTATGAGTTTATTTTGGTGCAAAAATGTTTTGAAATCCATGCATAGTTTTTTCATAGTAGGCATTTTCCATGAACTTTTTGAAGATCCCTCTTCTGGACCACATTGGAAATTGGAGAATCACATTGGGATTTAGAAATCCAAATTGTTAATTTTGCCTGTAAGCGAACTAGAGTGACCTTGGATTTGTCCTTTAATTTCTTAGGAACTCAGTTTCTTAATCTATAAAAAGACTATTAAATAGTCAATTAGGTGTAACTATCAAAAAGTCTCCATAAAACTTAATATCACATCAAGTCTCTTGTGCTTTACTCCCGGCTTCTAAATTCATTTTCTATACTTGATCTTAGCCAAAAGTTCAAGAAGTGGTTAAATTCATCTTCTAAGGACACTGAGTCTGGGGCTTCCATCCCTGGTGTCCACCCCACTTGTAAACAAGGTCTTAGAGCTTCACTTAAGTTTTTTTTATTTCCATAAAAAGATTCATGAAGATATTAAAATGGTTTGCAATCAACCTCATTTTTTATGGAAGCCACATTCCGTATTTAGTTGATTTAAGAGTAAAAAGCATTAAGCAAGTTATGGCTAGGCAGACTTAGGTAATTAAAACATTTTCGGAATATCGTAATATGCAATTGACTGCTAAGGATTTTTTTTTTTACTGTTAATTGGAACTTTTAAAAATTGAAATAAGTAGTGATGTGTCGAACCTGATTATTCCCTACAGGCATGAAAGAGAAAGTTATTTTAAGGGACGATAAACACATTCTGGTTACACAAATTCAGAACTCAGCGGTTATCTTGGGGGCTGTTTGAGAGCAGCTGCTGTGTTGAAGGTGTAGCTCCTTAGCAGGGAAACATCATCCCCTACAAATGTGTGTCGCAGTGAAGTCAGATGAAGGGCACAGGCATGGCAGACAGGGCAAGTGTGATGGTGAAGAGCTGAAGCTCTGGAGTCAGTCCCCCTGCATTTCTTTTCCAGGCCCCAGTAGCTCTGTTGCTTATTAGGTGTTTGACCGTGTGGAGGTTACTGCCTATGTGGCCTTGGTTTCATCACTGCGAAATGGTGACAGTAATAGAGCCAACTTCACAGGGATGTTGGGAGGAGTTGCTATCCATGGAGCCTGGCACATAGTAAGTGTCATATCTATTAAAGAGGCTGAGCGGGCCAGATGAGCTAGACCATAAGTGTCATAAGACAGAGAATGGTCATCGAGGGTGTGGGGGAGACTGGATGAGGGAAGGAAGTTGTTGAGGTGCTAGATCTTGGAGAAATGCCACTTAAATGGGCAAAAAAGGAGGAAAAGAGTATCACACAGCATGAAGTGGGGTTGGTTAGGTCCAACTTCCTGATTCCTGTAAGAATTTGAAGAACTGTGTGTGTCATATATTTTTAAATTGACATCTGGTTTTTCTTTATGCATTGAAATAGTTGCAAAGGATGTTATTTTTGGTGTATTGTAAATAGTGACATTTAAAAATAAGCATATCCAATGGGTAGTGATTTGATACCAAATCATGCATTTTTAAAAAGCCTGCACTAGCTTTTCTTTAGCAGTTGGAAATTTCACATCATTATTTTCTCTTGGAACTCATAATTCCATTCTGCTTCCCCAGAGAATTTTATCTTAATGTAATATTTTTATGGTTGAGAGTATTTTTATTGGTCAGTCTTTCATTACTTCTCTAAAAACTCATTTCTGTATGTGTGTATAAATTAGAATTTGAGAAATATATCACCTTAAGTCTGTAAGTATTATTAAATTTTTTCTGGATTAAGCTGTAAAAATTATTATGTAACATGCAGGCCGGACAAGGTAGCTCAGGCCTGTAATCCTAGCACTGTTGGAGGCCAAGGTGGGAGGATTGCTTGAAGCCAGGGATCCGAGTTCGAGACCAGCCTGAGCAAGAGTGAGACCCCATGTCTACAAAAAAAAAAAAAAAAGAAAAGAAGAAGAAAAATTAGCCAGCTGTGGTGGTGTTTACCTGTATTCCCAGCTACCCAAGAGGCTGAGACAGGAGGACCACTCAAACCCAGGAGTTCGAAGTTGCAGTGAGTTATGATAATGCCACTGCACTCTAGCCTGGGTGACAGAACAAGACCCTGTCTCAAAAAAAAAAAAAAAATGCAATTGGTAAAAAAAAAAAGTTAATATTTTGATAATTTTATAAATTTTAATGGAAACATTTCTCTCAGTGGATCGTACTCTTTTTTTTTTGGTCCCTAATAGATAATGTATCCATTGGAAACTATTACTTATAGCTAGAATGAGTTTTTTCAGCATTGATTTTATTCTTAATTTTTGTTTTTATAAATATTAATGCAAAGGAACATTCACATAAGTAGCTGGTAATGGAAGGAGTTTTGTTTTAGGAATATCATTCTATACTTTGAATTCCTTCTAAGTGAGACACTGTAAGTCACAGAGTGATATATTATCAAACATTAATTTTCATCAGTTATTTTTAATGACCTACTGCCTGACAAGCTGATTAGCTATGCCTTCAGTTTTGTTGAAAGCAAACAATAGGAAACCACATGTTTTGCAAAAGTATTTGTTAGTCATTAAAGTCCAATCAGACACCAATATTTCAAATTGTCTTTGTCCAGCACCCACGAGAGTTAGGATGCGTGAGAGATACACTTCTTTTTATTTTTTCTTTTTGTTAAGTTCAGTGAAGAAATAGTGAAAGAGTGGAGAAAAGGAAAAGGAAGAAACAGACCTGCCACAGAGCCAGGTCAGGGCGAGGAATAATATGAATCCAGGGCTTTCTGCCTAAAGGAGCCTTGGAAAGGAGCACGTTTGGGAGAACAGGAAGTCGGCAGGTTCAGGGTAACTGTCAGTGCCGAGGGTGTGCAGACAGACTGGACGGACTGTTGTGATTATTCCAGCGTTCTCCTCTCCCCTGTCCTCGACCAGCCCAAGCCCGCAGCACAGGGAAGGTACCAAGAAAACTCCGGTGTTTTGAGCTGTTTTATTCACCTTCCAGGGGAGTTCTTTAGTTCCTTATCCGTATCTATCTTGAGGTTAAAACAGTTTGATGTAGCTGTTTTGTTCCCTCTAAAACAGAGCTTCTGCAGAACCCTGTGGTTGCATAAAATGAATGATTATTTTTTTAAAAAAGACGTCTTTCTAGTTTGGTTAGGTATGTTTCAGTTATTAGATCTTCAGGTATATCATACTTTATTGGTACAATCTTTATGCAAAATTTACAATCTGATCGAAATACCGTAACTTTCCGATTATACATTTACTTTTTGACATTGTTGTGAGAATTATTGAAATGTAAAAGCATAAAATGTGTACACTAGTGTCTAACTCATCAGTGACCGATAAATAATAATAGTTGTTTATTTAGTAGTGTTTTACAAATAGTACAAAGTGGTATATCATCATGTTCTTAAATTTGAGACTCGGAATGAAATTTACTAAAATTTGTATTCATGAAAGCAGATGTTGAAATTTTCACTTGTGGAGAAATAATCAATTTGAACATTTACAGAACCAGAAATCAGCAGTGCCTCAGAGGTAAATTAGATCTTATAATGGATAATAAGTCGAGTAAGTCAACATGGAGAAAAAGGTCGTCCAGTTGTGGGAGTTATTACCATTTTTATTTTGGTATTTTCAGATATAAGTACAGCTTTTTAAAAATATAGTCATGATAATATTTGCTTTTTAGAAACGGCGTTTCCATGTTGACTTAACTTATCATTGTTGTGAGAATTTTCATTTAAGCGTGCATGTTGAACTAAGCAGTGTGTGTTAATTAATAACCATAAGTGTGAACTCTAAGTTGGATAAAGTTCACAAATAAAACAAAGTCACAAAATAAATACATAATAGAAAATGTATTTTTATATGTTTGATGATTTAAATGCAGAATAAAAAACTCCCAAATCAGAGAGGGAAATACTCAAAATCAGAAACTCTGGGGTTTTTTAATGACAACTATTATTGTCCTACTTGTGCAAACTGATGGCTCTGTCACCCTTTCTGCTCAGACACAGATTGGAGGGAAAGGGATGAGAGCAACAATTAGGTAGACAGCAAGGTTCCCTTTTGCCCCAAAGCCAGCATTGTCAGGACACTCACTCAAGACCTTGCTTTGAATCATAGATGGGTTTTTTTTTTTAAAAGAGATTTATTTTACGTGATATGATACCATATGTTGAATTGCAGTTAAACTTTTGTTTGCAGACTAACATGCCTCTCTTAGGGTTCACATCATCACTTTTCATTTTCCTAGATGGATGTGGGCCAGTTGTTATTATCCCCTCTTGATCTAAGACTTCTCCTGATCACACATTAAGTGCCACTGATAAGATACTGGGTTTTTGCTGGGGCACGAGTGAGGCTCTTTTGTTCTTTCTCCTAAGCTATTGCCTCTCACTCCTGTAACTGGCTGAGTGTGGCAAGAGTGGTCTCTGATTATTCAGAGTATATCCCTTGGAAAAGTGTACTTCGCATTTCAAAATAGCTAGAATAATGAAAATCTGGAGAGGTGGAGAAGGCTGAGCTAATTTGAAGATTCTGCAGTTCAGGGTTGGATTGAGTGGTTCCAGACAGAGTCTACAAAGATTCCGCTGTGGATAGTGCAGAGGAAATGACACCTAGGAGTCTCCAAAGGCTGTTATCAGTTGCTGCTCAGAGATATGACCCCAGGCTTTCCATGTATATTCCTTAGAGTCCTTACACACTTCCTGGATGTTTCTGCCATCTCGTCTTTGAGACGTGTTCATGTGCCAGGGATGCCCTCAAGTTTTACTCTCCCCACTCCAAGGAGCACCCTTCTTAGTTTCCTTAGACTGGTGCTAAGCAACAGAATCAAGAGGGTGATGCCCTTTCTTTTCTGTCCCCTCTTTCCTGATCCGCCCAGTGGGGAAAGGCTCTAAGGAGACCAGTGTCATTTTGGGAGTGGCTGTACGACCCTGTAAGCCTGAGGCTGCTGTGCTCCCAAAGCTGTGACATGGCCCAGCCTCCTGACAGTGACCCGCTTGGTTTTATTTCTTCTTGCCTGCTATCTTAGGAAATATTCTTCCTTTAGAGACACTTACAATTATTTTTATAAATACACATACAAATAATTTATATGTGTACTCTTTTGACAAAAATTTCACACAATACAGATATAAGATAAAGCCTTTCTGGCATCTCTGTCTGTCACCATCCACTCCTTAGGACGAAGGAATCAGATACACGTGTGTGTGCACACGAGCTCCTATACCTGTCGAAATGTATAGCACTGTGTTTGTGTCAGTTTTCAGCCTAAAGTTTGTCATACTATACAAATGCTGCATTTAGTTTTTTCATTAGATCTTTATCCGCCGAGACACATGGCTACCTTGTTCTTTTCATTTGCTACACGGCATTCCATAGCACCATGTACCTGATTTTGGTTATTCCTTCCCCTGTTGATGGGCATCTAGCACATTTTCCCATTTTTTGCTCTTAGCAGAGCTGCTGGTACATACTTCCTGTGGTTACAACTATGCTACCTTCAGCTAGGTACAGTGAGGAGGAACTGCTGTATAATAAGATTATGTGTCTTTAATATCTAATATGTATTAATATAACTTTTTTGGCTTATGAAGTGAGTGTGCCATTTTAAAAGAGAGCTTTGAGTTGTTTTCAAGAAGTTTTGGGATCTGGCAAGTCTTGTCTCTTATTTCACTCAATTAAATGGTTCTTGCAGCATTTCAGATCCAAGTTCAGTGCCCTCTCTTCTTTAAAAAAAAAAAAAAAAAATCTGGAGATCTTTTCTCTACTTAAAGTTACTACAAGGCTTCACCCAATTGTTGGTCCCAGAGTTACTTCAGCTTTCTCCAAAAGTTGGTCTGCTGCTGGAGAGGTTTAGACCTGGTTGTTCCAGTCTTGTGACCTTGGGCAAGTGATTTCCTCCTAGGCTTAGGGTCAGGATGAAATGAGTTGTTATATGGAAAGCATGTAGTAAGCATATGATGCGTAGTGAGCATTGGTAACTGTTGGCTATTGGCTACTCTCATTGCCAAATAGCTGGCCCCCTTCATTCAGCAGACATTGGCAATACGCCGTCTGTGTGCTGGGAGCATGAAGATAACTGAGACATGGTCCCTACTCTTGAGGAACTTCCATTCTAACATGTGTGTTTGTGCAGAATTAAAGTCTTTATTCCGTCATCTTTCTGGCTTCTTAAACTTTATCCATAGCCCAGTTGCTTTCCTCCCTTGTCTGCTAACTTCTGCTTGATGGAGGACAGGCTTTAACATCTTAACTATTTCTGTTTAACAGTAATTCAGCACTTACCATGTGCCCAAAATGTTATTACAAAGTGGAATGCAAAGATGGTGTGTAAGACAGTCTGTGTCTATGGGAAGCTGACAGCCCAGCTCCAGGGGGTGAGACTGGAATTCACAGCATATACAGAACAGTTCAGTGTAGTGAGACCTTCTGAAACACTCTTTGTGGCCTCTTTATTACCACTGTTCACCTGTAGACTGAGTCCAGTGTACCTTGCCCTTCCTGTGCTAAAAAGAATAAACAACCTCCATTCTCTCTTCTCCAGGGGGACAAGTGTTAGCAGCAAGGGGCACTTATTTCTCTTTGTTGAAACCTGGGCATGGCATGACCCCTCTCTTTCCCCAGTGGTCTAGATGTGTATTGAAGAAAGAATCAGAGAGTCGTAGAAAGCCCTGGCCATGCATGCCCAGGCAGAACCTCTTTGGTAAAAAGCAACACTTTTGCTGCCACATACTGCACAGATGCAGCAGACCGCTGGCTACCACTGGCTACCACTGGTTGGTATCCCTGCTTCCCAGGAAGCTCTCCCTTCCATCTGTGAGCTTCTTAGGGAAAGGCACAACTTAGGGAATTCTTGACACAGAATAGGAACAGCTGGCGATCCTCTCCCTCACAGGTATACTGTTCTTTAAAAAAATAACTAATTATCTTTGAGAACTCAGGGATAGTTCCTTCCTTTTATGACCATTACAGGTTTTTTGGTTTGTTCACAATAAGCATATTAAGTTTGATCTTATTTTAAAAGCCTGTCCTGACACAGAATTTAAATTAATGTCTTGATGAATTATGAATGGACATAGAGGCTTTTAAAGAGCTTTAAATATTTGTTGCCACAACAGGATCTGAGTATAATACTGAGCTTGAGAGAGATCATTTATAATTTATTATCGCTAGAGGTAGCGTGAAATTATTAATTTTTCCTTGAAGCATGTTCTTTGTAAATGTTTTCTGGAGGTATATGAGTTGAAATTAATGATGTTTTCTTTTGTTAAGACTTTATTTCATTTCATATATTCTGTTGACCCCTGAGAGAATATCTAATTTAGAGAGAAGAGAACATAAAACAGTACTCGTACTCAAAACCCTACAAGTGCTGCTAGTAAATTAGAATTTACTTCTTGTCACCTGTGATGTCACCTAGTGCTAAATGAGTACTGTCATCCTTGGTGCTACATTTTGTGTTTTGGATGTCTTTGGTTCATTTGTAGATGCTTGTCTATTATAATTAAAATTCCATATACATTTCATTTTGGCTTTACAAAAATATTCTGGTTGACGTAAGCATACTGAAAGGAAGGTTTGCATTTAGAGTAGTATATTTCCTAGTTCAAAAAAGATACCATTATTTGTCATCAGTTTATGTGATTTTGTTTTTAACTTCCCAGTTGTGGTGGAGATATTTGGATCGTCTGTCTTTGCAGGACCTTCTGGTAACTCTCACAAGGAAACGAATGTGTATATTTAACTGGGAGATGTTATTGGTTCAGATTATGGCCATAAAAAAAAGGGCATTCTTCCTTTTCCCACCCACAGAGATTATACTCAGAATTGTTTTATGAACTTAGACACTAAAGTTAGCGCCAGTTAAGTTTGTTGAGCATGCTGAAAATTTTGTTCCTAGAGGCTTCAGCCCATTTAGTATTATTCATCGCTATATGGTTATTTATATTTTACAACTTCCAGTTCTTTTCACATAAACCTATAGTGCCTGCACTAACCGCATTCACATTCTTTTCCACACACCCACCAGATTCAAACTTCCTTTCTTTAGCTGTTTGCTGTCACCTTCTGTAAGCCCTGGGGATTCTTCTTGGCTCCTGGGGAAAGGAGTCTTCCTTACTCCCTTCTTCCCCTTCTTATTTGTCTTTACACAGCCCTCTTTGTTTAAAGAGTGTGCTGATGCTCAGCACAGAGTGACAGATTGTGTGCGAGCAGTAGAGAGAGGTGGATAATAAAAATAAAACTATAGATAAGTTTCCAGGGTTCTTGGAATCTCAGAAAGCTTCAGCTTTATGAAATAGGATAGGGCCAGTCTTTCCTCTGATGCCCACTTTCCTAATTGCTCTGTTCCTTGGAAGATCCTGTAATACCTCACACATGCTCAATCCGCACTGAGTGTTGGATTTCTTCCTAACTCCTCTTTCCATCTCTGAAATGGACCCAAGGCCACACTGAGGACCTACAGACATATTTAGGGTAGAATGACAGAGAGAAAATAGTAAACACTCTAGGCCAGCAGTCCCCAACCTTTTTGGCAGCAGGGACTGGTTTCATCAAAGACAGTTTTTCAACGGACCATGGGGCAGGAGGGATAGTTTTGGGATGATTCAAGTGCATTACATTTATTGTGTAGACAAACCTCTCTGCTAATGATAATCTGTATTGGCAGCTGCTCCCCAGAGCTAGCATCACCGCCTCAGCTCCACCTCAGATGAGAGGGCATTAGATTCTCATAAGGAGCACGCAACCTAGATCCCTCACATGCACAGTCTGCAGTGGGGTCCATGCTCCTATGAGAATGTAGTGCTGCTACTGATCTGACAAGAGGCAGAGCTTATATGGTGATCAGCAAGCAGTGGGGAGTGACTCTAAATACAGCTGAAGCCTTGCTCACCCACAGCTCACCTCCTGCTGTGCAGCCCCATTCCTAACAGGACATGGACCAGCATCAGTCCGTGGCCCACATATTGGGGACAGCAGCTTTAGGCTTATCCAAAAAAAAAAAAAAAATGTTTGATACATTGGAGACTTCTTAAAGCTGTTCTCTGCTTTATATAGGAAAGGGCGAAATGGATCACTTCATAACGAGTAGTCCTAAGAGATACCAAATTCAACTAAAATTGATTTAACTTCTTGGAAGCTCTCCAGATTATAGTCCACAAATACTAACATGTTAATATCAGTTTCACCCATAAATGATCTCATTTCATCTCCTGTCTCTTTACCTGGAAATAGATTACGGGCAATAATATACTGTCTCTTGAACCAACAGGATGTAAATTTCACTGGCTTATAATTTTTAGTGTGCAAGGGAAGAATGGTGAAGAAATGGACTGGAATGGCTCTGTTGGGGATCGGTAGTACAGATGGCAGGTGGACTGGCCTGTAGTGGGACTGACCTTGTCACATTTCATGTCCTCTTTCCCCTCTAGAACTCACTGGAGAATTGTTTGCATGTATATGTCATCGACATTTATCTCATTTCAAACTCTTCATCCTTTTGTTGAATTATTTGTGCCCCTGAATATAGGCTATCTACTATGGGATAATTATTATAAAAGAAAATTAGATTGTGACCATTTAGTGTATGAAAGATGGTAAAGCAGGAAGTAGAAAACAGGAAAATGTATATAACTTTGGAAGGAGTTCTGTATAGTATATTTATGAAAGGTGGAGCCATTAATTTCGTTCTATCAATGTGTATTTTTTTAAAATTTAGGAATAGAAGGGCAGTCTGTGGAAGTTTCCAATATTGTGGACATCCGAAAAGAATATAATCGTGAGATTGCAATGAGAATTTCTTCTGATATAAAAAACCAAAATAGATTTTATACTGACCTAAATGGATACCAGGTAACTTTCCTTTAAAATGTCTAAGTAACGGTTGTATTAGTGTGTAATTTTTATGTATGATAATGGGCCAGTTAACTTTGGATCCTTTGAAAAAATATATCTAAAGTTACAAATTATCTCTAAAATAAAATTGAATTTTAACAGACAATTGCAGGTTCTGTATTCAATCTAATATACAAAGTTAGAACAAATATTTGAAAGACCATTTTTTAGAACATCTATTTGTAAGGATTTACTTGTTGAAAGAGAGATTTGGTGAACTGTGTGCATGTTAAGTACCTTGATGCTAAAATGTATGTACATGAGTTTTTATATACAGAAGGGAAGCACAATTAAGGATTGATGTATTATTCTTTTGTTTTGCTCATAAGGAATTGGTCTATACATATTTAGTTTACCCCTTATATATTTTTAAATGTGTGATCTAATAATGGGCTTTTTTAAATTTCAGGAAAACTCTTCCTCTTTCTTTATTTACATGTGTATATGTGTGTACATTTATATATATATATACACACATGTATATATATTACATAGACACACATATTTATTTAGCAATGTGGACAGATATGTATTTAATCAAAATTTTCATGAAATAGTCTTAAATAGTAGTAAGAAAATTGATTCATATTTTTTCAGATTGTCAATTCTTCAGGATAAAGAGCTCATTTGATAACTAAATATCTGTTTTCTGTGTGTGTGCAACAACATATTTTTGAAATAATACTATTAAAAACGTGAACGCGTTTTTGAAACTAGCATTTTAGAAATTTCTGGCTATGAATAGAAATAATTTCACAATAAATGATTTTACTTTGTCTAATTTTCAACTGGGAATGAGTGAAAAAGATTGTGATAATTTTCTCTTCTGATATCCTGAAAAAGTTAAATTTAAACCTTTTCTAAAACACAAAAATTACAATGTATATTCTGAAGTAACATATTCTACTATAGCCATTTGGTTTTCAAATGAAATCTTGACTTTATGGTGATTCATTTTCCTTGTATACAAAAGAAAATCTTTTCTTAAAATCTTATAGAAGCAATTATTTGTATATGTGGGTGTACACGTGAATGAGAAAACTTAGTAAAAATGAATAACCAAAAGTGTGAATTTTTCTTTTTGAGGATCAAACATTTGAATAAATAGGGAAATATTGTTTTCAAGTCTATAAATATTTCTTTTAAAATAGGTCATTTTTTAAGCTTTGGAAATAGCGGTACTCGGGGCAGAACTAGAAGTCTAGCTGCACAGGTGGGCAGTTGGGGGTAGCAACAACACAGTTGTGGAAGTTTTAAATGTCTTTGTTGTAAGCTTAAGTATACCAATTAATTGGGGTGGGAAGATCAGGATTAGAGAGGAGAATGGAGAATTCTTTCAATGTAGATTTTGTTTTTTTTAACATTTTACAGTTGGTTTCTTTACCAGCTTAGTAATTTTCTAGGACTGCCATAGAAATTGCCACCATCTGAATGGCTTAAAACAACAAAAAATTATCCTTTCACAGTTCTGTAGGCTGGATGTCTAAAATCAAAATGTCAGCAGGACCTTATTCCCTCCAAAGACTCTAGGGAAGTATCCTTCCTGGCCTCTTCGCAGCTTCTAGTGGCTTCCTGCAATCCTTGGCATTCCTTGGTTTGTAGACGCATCACTCCAGTCTCTACCTCTGTTGACACAGAGTGTTTTCTCTATGTCTCTGTATGTGTCTCTCTCTGTCCAGATTTCCCTCTTCTTATAGAGACACCAGTTACTTGGTTAAGGCCAACCCTAATCCAGTGTGACCTCATCCATGTCTGCAGAGATTCTATTTCAAAATAAGATCACATTCACAGGCTGTGGGTGGACATGAATTTGGGGAGAGGAGGGGGGAGATTATTCAGCCTAGTAAAACCAGTAAAATTGAGAGACATATTGCAGAGTTGTTGGGAAGATTAAAAATCAGATTTGCAAAATACTCAGGATCACTCCTTTTGTTAATGGGCCCTCAATACATGTTAACTATAATGTTTTTGTACCTCTCCTTTTCTTAAGTTTCATGTCAAGCTTTTATGAGTTTAAATGAGGAGACGGCATTTTTATGTGATGTGATTAAGATTCACTGGTACAGTGTCCTGAGGGTTAGAGTCAGTCACTGTGACCCAGCCTGGCTTTGGGGTTACCAATAGTCTCTCTCAAAAAATAAAGTTAGAGTTAATTCAGGTATTAAACCACAAGAAATTGGAAGTTAGAACTATCTACATTGAAACTGATCAAGAAGAGTAAGCATTGAATGGTTTTAAATAATATGCATTTGATTATAATGTAATATGGTAGAGGATTTGGTGGGGAGATCTGTGATATTTATTAAAACTGATTCAAGAATAAGAGATATTTCTTGAAAGAGAATAGAAAGCTATTATGCTTAGCATTCATTACAAAAGCAGTGTGTTAGATTTAGATGAGAAATGAATACTTAATACCTTTATAATTTGTTTTATGCAAATATTGGAGAGCTAGAAGACTTTTGTTAAGCATTTTTATTCTGAATTTAAATAGAAATGCCTGTTTTTAGAATCTGGACAAGTTCTGCCTTTCCTACTTAAGAATTGTCTTCTAAGATCCTGGTGGTTTTTCTTCATATTGTTTTAAAGAGCGTTTTAATTTTTAAATTATTTCTTCCCTCAAACAAAAAGAAAGCTGTCTTTTTCTCTTTGGTAGAAAAGTCATCTGTACTAACACTGATTTTTAAAAGTACATATGTAAATATAACTTTTTTTTTTTTTAAAGAGAATTGTTTGGTTTTATAGATTCAACCTAGAATGACAATGAAAAAATTGCCTCTTCAAGCAAATGTCTATCCGATGACCACGATGGCGTATATCCAGGATGCTGAGTGCCGCTTGACACTACTGTCTGCTCAGTCCTTAGGGGTTTCCAGTTTGAAAAGTGGTATGTGTTGTTTAAATTCTTTTTTGCTCTGAAAGGTTTCAGTTCCAAGTGTATAATTTTGGTTGGTCAAATGTATTAATTGTCATCTCCAGTTAAAATCTCCCAGTCTTCTTTCTAGCTTTTTTCTTTCATGGATTAGACTATTAGTTGATTTTGGGCTTTGCGAGAACAACATAAAATGATGAATTTCCTCAATCTTCAGATGAAGAACCAGAGACCTAAACTCATGCCATGTTTTAAAGATAATTTGTTTCTCTTGATAACCTGTTGTTTGCAGAGGTCTCTGTCCTCATTGTGATTTAATGGATATGGAAACTCAGATGCCGAAAGTTTAGATAAGTTGCCTAAGTTTGCAAAGGTGGGAAGTTAGAGTTCAAACTTATGTTCTTCTCTGAATCATGGTCTTTCCACCCCACTACCACCTGAAAGAAGAAAGGGAGTAACAATGATAGAGATACGGCTTTGGGGATTCCAAAAGAGAAAAAGTGATGCATTAAAGTGAGAGAAAACACACAGTAGACACTGATTAATTTTTGTAAAACTTTCTGTTGTAGACTCTTATCCTCTATGATCCATATTTTTAATTGGTTATCACACATGTTATCAATTGCTCTTCTTTCTTACATGATAAGAATTGCTAATAATAAATGTCTGAAGAAGCCAGGAAGATTATAAATGAGTGCAAATGCCTGGTGTGTCCTTTGGCACAAATCTACTTTTTATATTAGGCGTATACAAGCATTCTGTACTTGCACACATACACACAAAATTACTGCTCCTCATTTTTCTTTGCAGCCTAAATTAAATAAAATCATGTGAAGTCATGCCACAAAGACATGAATTCAGTTATGAAAATAATGTGGCTTCACATCAGAGATCCTTAGGAAGTGGAAGAGACTTGAACTGGAGAACGTGTTCCCCATGTACATGTTCCCCATATATAGTGCTAAATTTTTCAATTTTTGAAGAAGAATCTCAAAGTCTGAATTTTATGTGAAGTTGTCCAATATGTAAATGTTGACATAATTTTTTAAAAAACACCGTGTAGACAAAACAGAACATCTTCGTGTCATGCATGACTCTTGAGCCACCTAGTTTCGAATCCTGCCTTAAATACTCAAAATTGTGCTCTAACTAGGGGAACAGACATGAGGACTCAAGCAGTGATGAACCAGGCAGTATCATATCACTTCCCAAAAGAGATGAGCTGAGAAATAAAACTCGTCTGCTTCTTCTGAGGACACCCAAATACCCTAGTATTTGAATAAAAACAATTTGAGTACAATCCACATTACTAAGTGTCAACATGTTATATGGACTAACATTCGCAGGCAGGAGAAGAGTTAAAAATTACCAAAGAGGTTGATCTGCTAATTTGGGTGTGAAATGACAAGCTTTGGATCTGAGGCATGGGACCCATTAGCCCCTGTCCCTGGGGAACAAGTCCTAGACACTTACCTTCTCAATTATGAAGGTAGTGACAACGAGAATTCTACTCATCACTGATAATTTTATGTACTGGATACCTAAACTGAGAAGAAAGAAGCAAAACAGAGTTGGTTTGACTATGTAAAGAATAATAGTTATTAAAATCTTTTATGTTAGCTGTTTCCCTTTTGTGCCAAATGATCATTTAGTACAGTGATGGATGTGAGTGAATATGCATGCATTTTTTTAAACAAATATAGTTTTAGCTTTTTAAGTCTTACTTGAGTATAATTTTAAATGTATAGATGTGGCTCTTTTTTTCCTTAGTTTTTTTATTTTTTACTCTCATAACCTAATCATTAGCTTGTAGCTTAAACTAGAAGAAATGTAGAATTATTGCTTAGCAAATGAAGGAACCAAACATGACCTGTTTTAAGCCAGCGGAGGCAGGACAGTGGTGGTGCCACTAACACAATATCAGAGAAGGAAGGGAGTGTATGGGGGTGTCTCTATTAATCTCGCACATCTTCAGAGAATTGCCACATATCGTGTAATCTAAGTTTTGTTTGCAAATCTTTTTAGACTCTACCCATCTGTATGTATCTTATTATTCCATATATGATAAGCACTTCCTAATAAACCTCACCAGCATTTCCAAATTCAAAATGCTGCCACTAAAAATTCTGAAGAACTTATTTGTCAGGGTAATTTTTTTGAAAAAAGTTCCAGTTAAATTTTGATCTGTCCTGTCCTACTTTAAAATTTTTATTAGATATTGCTAAACATTAATGAAGAAAACGGAAATACTATCCTGCTTTATGAATTTATAGTAGCTGCTTTGAGCTATTAGCAAGAGAAAGCCCATGGAATAGTGGATTGTATAGATTCAGCTCCTTGACTAGAGGGGAAATTTAAAACTAGGCATGGGTACCATCCACTTAAGCGATCCTCAATGAATATCTGTATTAAATAACCCTGGTCAGTTTTGCTTGTTTGTTTGTTTGTTAGGTCAGATTGAAGTTATCATGGATCGAAGACTCATGCAAGATGATAATCGTGGCCTTGGGCAAGGTGTCCGTGATAACAAGATTACAGCTAATCTATTTCGAATACTACTAGAAAAAAGAAGTGCCGTTAATATGGTAGGAAAAAAAGCTAACATGTTGTGATGTTGATTGTTCTTTGTCTCCCAAAATTTGAAACTATGACTTTCCACTTCTGAAATTTTCTTTTTATAATTTCCAACATTGAGATTTCTTTATAAGAGATTTAGCCTACATTCACAGAAAGAGAACTTCAGTTATTGTAAGTATCATGTAAGATTTCCATTTAGGTTATTTTATTTTTTATTTTGCTTATTATGTAGATAAAAAAATAATGTCAAGGAATCAGTTTGGGTGCAATTTCCTAAAATTATTTTGAAAGAAATAAGAATTTTTAAAATGAGCTAAAACTTAAAGAATAGAGTTTAGTCCCATAAAGAATAGGGTTTAGTCACATAATACTTAAGAGATGAAGTTTAGTAGCAGAATTTATTTGAAACCTTAGTGTACTTCTTCCAGTCTTAAATTCATCAACTGAAAATGGATTTACTGTCTTTCATGTTTGATTTTCATTCCTCAAAGCAAAAATCCATCAGTCTGTGTTAAACAGTTGTCAAAAGCCCAGCTGGACCTGAACAACCTGACACCGTGCTCATTTAGGCGACAGCAAAGTTATCCTGGGAGTTCTCTGTGAAGTAGTGAGCACCCACCTCAGATGCCCCGGACATGGCCCTTTTTCTCTTTACTCCATTTTCCTTCTTTCTGCACTCATCATTTCAAGTCTTGTCTACTCTTTTCAGCCAGTGACGTCACCTTCCACGTTACGGTGAGAACAGCCATTAGAGCTCTCTGTTCCAGGTTCCAAACGTCTGCTCCCACCCCACCCTTCTTCCCTCCTGGTACGTGGGAAATGCCGACCTTCCTTCATCTAGGCCAGTCTTGCCACTTGTCCTTGGAACGTACCCCTTCGCGCTCCTCAGGATCCTTTTACCGTTCATCCTCTCTCCCCTGCCCTCACAGCCAGCCCTTCCCCAGGAGATCCTTCCTGTTGGCTTTTGAACACTGTTTTCTTCTGTTAAAATAAAAACAAAACAGCCCTCCCTCAGACTGTCATTCCCATGTCCCCTACGCCATGTCCTCTCTCTCCAACCCAGTTGAACCAGCGTTTATGAGACGAGTTCATCTCACCGCTTCCTTCCCACACTCAGTTTATTATCTGGCTTCTGCCGCCAGCGTACTCTGAGAGAGCTCTTACCAGTGTCGCTAGAACAGGTGGATATTTTCTGTCATCATCGTACTTCACCTTGCAGCAGCATTTGTCACCAACCATTGTCACTTCTTAAAATACCGCCTCGCCAAGGCTCCCATGGTGCCTTGCTTGCTTGGTTTTCCTCCTACCTCTCTGGCAGTTCTTTCTCTGTCTCTCTGATAGTTCTTTCCTCAGCCACTAAATGTCGGTTCCTTCAGTGCTTGTTTTCTAGCTGCCTTCTTTTCTCATCTTATATGCTGGCCCCTGGCAATCTTCTCTACTCCCGTGGTTTCGGTTACCACCTCCACACAGGTGGAACCCACCGATACTTATCCCCAGCTTAGTCTCACCTCTGACCTCTAGACTCGCCTATCTAGTTGCTTCCTGATATTCCTTCTGTGTTTATAAGGGCCCCCCAAGCTTGACATATCCAAAATCACTCTCACCATCTCCCTTCCCCACAAACCTGGCCCTCCTCCAGTGTTCCCCCTCTCACTGACGAGCACCTCCATCCATCCGGTGCTGAGCCGGACACCCAGGAGTCCTCCCTGGTAGACACTTCTCCCCACCAGCCCTTTTCTCACAAGAGTGACCCCAGTGCTTGTCTGTCTCCTAAATATTTCAAATCTGTAACTTCTTTACTTATACCACCTTAATTCAAACTGACGTCGTATATTTCCTGGGTCTATGCACATCCACTCTGCTTTCCTCTTTCTGCTGTATCTGTTCCTAACACAGTAGGCAGAGTGATTTTTGGTTTCTTGTGTTTTTTTTTTTTTTTTTTCCAAAACTAAATCTAACCTTATGGCCCCTGATGAGCCCCTCTGATGTCTTCTCATTGTTGTCAGTATGAAAGTCGAAATTCTTACCATGGCCAATATAGCCTCTCAAGATAAGAGCCCTGTCTGTCCCTGGGACATCCCACATGCCTCTTTCTGCGTCTGCTCTAGGCCCACTGGTTTTCTGTAAGTCCTAAGTACTTTCCGTGCCCTCATCCCCATGGCACCTTTCACGTGGCCTGTCATCCATTCTGCTCCAGAGACTCTTCAGATCTGTGCTTAATTCATTAACTGCTTCTACACCAGGTCAAATCCTCTTCTCCTGTACTCTCTCCAAACTGTGCATCTCACTTTCATGTGTATATGTGATTATTTGATCACTGTCTTTTCTCCACCTTTGGAAAGTGGGAACTGTGTCTCTCTCTGCTTCCTAGCAGAGTGAGCACCTAATATATGTCGTATGAATGAATACACAAATGCATAGTGAATGAACTGCTACAGCATATTGTGCCACTGTATGTATTGCAATTTCTGCTTATTGCCTTGTTTTCATATACATGTTCTATTCTGCTAGATTCCAGGGACTTGTCGCCTTCATTTTCATGTGTCCCACAAGGCCTCCTTGCCTAGAATAAATATTCTATAAATAAAATACTAGTTGATTGAATGAGTTGGCAACAGATAATTAAAGCAAAGAATTCTTCCAGTATTTAGAATCTTTTAGAAAAAAGAATTAGTATCCATTTTAGATGTCAAGATTTATGCCAGTTCTTAAGATTCCTGGCTGAAATCAATTACTGACAAGATAGCTTAGTTTTAAGGACTAAAACTACATAGGAAAATCATTGCCTGAGTGTTGGCAGCTACTGTCTTTGCTCCTCCTGAAAATGTTTCTGCCTTATGTGATTTTCTCTCTATATTGACACTAATCTACAAAACTTCTTTTAACTGTGGCAATAAAAATTTTCATGTCAGATCTATAAAGCTCCAACTTAGAAGTGAAATGATTTGTTTATTTGCATTCAAAATTCCTTGGATAGCAATTGATTTTAATTTGATCTAATGTTTTTATAATCCTATCTTGGTTAAATTTTTCTTTTGCTCAACTATAGATTCTGTAGCTTAAATTAATAGCTTCTTTTAAATAAAAAATGAACTAGAGAAGAGAAAATACATTTTAATTTCTAGTGAAATTGATTAAAAAGACATTTGGTTAAGAAATTCTAATATAAAGTAACTAAAATTTTGTAGAGAGTTTTTAATTTCAACTCAGACTCTGATGTCTAAAATAACAATGGTGGAAAGTGAAATAGGAAGGAGGTCCCTGGATAGGAAGGAGTTTTAAGGGAAAGCCTTGAACCTGCCAGAAATAATGCCTCATGTAAATAATCCTGGGCCGACAGTGGAAGTGAGTCCTGTGCTCAGAATGTTTGTTCTGCAGAGTGTCAGTGAAAACAAGGACTTGGATGACAATCACTGCATGCCATACAGATGCCCAATGGAGGCCTGTGGCTGTGTGAGGTTGACCATTATCTATGCTAATGATCCTCAAGAGTCAAAGGAAATGGAAAATAGGAATCATCTCTTTGGCATTGCTATGATTTGAATGCATTCCCCCAAAATTCCTGTGTTGGAAACTTGGTTGCCATTGTGGCGGTGTTGAGAAGTAGGGCCTTTGGGAGGCAATTGGGTCATGAGAGCAGAGCCCTTATCATGGAAGTGCGCTAGTTATCGTGGGAGAGGCTCTATTATAAAAGCAAACTCCCTGTTGCATGCACTCTCTTGTTTTTCCACCATGGGATAATGCAGCAAGGAGGTCCTCACCAGATGCTAGTGCCATGCTCTTGGACTTCCCAGCCTCTGGGACCATAGGCT